>MU226828.1:944435-966350 GCA_018584345.1 Thuja plicata | reverse complement strand
TAAGGGAAATGAATCATATTTAATTAAATAAATTTAATTAAATAGATAGAAGAATATAACAAATATAATTAATTAAAATTAACTATAGTGTTATGGGAATATTAATTAAATTAATATAAGGACGATTGGACGTCTACAATTTCATATAATTACAGAGAATATTTCTCTTTACCAATATTATTTTGAGATTTTCATTGGTAAATATTTTGAATAGTATTCAAGTTGAATTTTTTTCATCAATTCAAAATTGAAATTATTCTTACAATAGCAAATGTAATCAAGTAAAAAGAAGAAACAAACCTCACAAATAATCCTAAACTTGAAAAAATGGAAATCAAGAATTTGGGAAGGGATGAAGCTTCTCTTACATCTTTGAGCAGTTTCACCTCTAGTTGTGTTCTCCAGAAGCACACACCCTGCACTTGCATACATATTACATGAGAAAAGTGTACAAAGAGAAGAATTGATTAGGGTTTCTAAATTTGGAAGTTCCTTAGTTTGTTAGTTAGTGATATACCTGTAGGATGTGGCACAGTTGCTCTTCCAGAAATAGAAGAGCATGTTGAGGAGTGGATCACTAACCCATTCTTTTACCATGTCTTGTTCATCATCAGTCACTTCCGCATTCATTAACCCATTCTTTTCCTCCATCTTATTCATCATCATCTTCCTCTTGAAGAAAGCTAAAATCAGTGGATGAGGAAGCAAATGTTAGAGGGTTTGCAGTTGCAGACAAAGGTTCCATAGTTTGGGCAATATCAATATGATAGCTTGACCTTTGTTGGGTTTGATGGCACCTTCGTTGGGATGCCATTTTTTTTGTTGATCGATTTAACTTCCTTCCCGCCATTCCTCTCTCATTTTCTGCTTATGGAATTGAAAATGTATGTTGTCTTAATTTTTTATTTAACACAATAAAAATAGTTTTAGTTTTTAATTTAAAATTATTAAAATAATAATTTAAGTGTTAAATATGAAATGTTAATTTCATCTTTAAAAAAATATCTTAAATTGTTCCTTTATATAATATTGTGATGTAGCGTGCAAACATCTATTGTATAAACATAAGGAATGGAAGACAACTAGTCACAACAAAATGGTGATTACAATATGCAAATAACACAACCTCCATACAATGTGTAGGCATGTATTAATCCTATGAGAAGGTCATGACACCACCTGATTTAAATGCACCATTCCAACAAATATGTCATCATGGTCATGGTTTTTGCACACCTTTAGGAGATGGGTTATATCTAGAATATACTTAAATAAATTCTTTGTGTTGCAAGATGTAATATTATTTAAAATCCATCTCAAAATGGTCTCCATTGCCATTTATGTTTGTGCACTTTTAATAAACCTATGGAAATTGTGATACCAACTTTTTTTTACCACTACATTTTTTGCTTCAAGAATTTTCTTTCTTCCCGCTTCATTAAGTTGAAGTACTTCCTCCATACCTCAAACTAGGGCAGTGCATATTCCACCTTTTTTAAAATAGCATATCAATCAGTCATTTCAAATAATCAACTGGAAATGTAGAACCATTCTAATCCCAAGTCAAAACTATGGCATAAAAATAGCCCTGGAAAACTTGCAGATTCAGATCTTAGCTATAAACTTGATTTTCATAGCAAAGTGATGCTTAACTATATAGAACTATTGTTCGAAGCTTGGAAACCATTTATTTTCCCTTTGTTTTGAATTCAAGACATTTCTTAGGGATTATCTTACCTCTAACTCAATTTCAAACCCTAGTCATATCCCTTGGGCTAAGTCAAACAAAAGTATTTGACCTTATTTTCCTCTATTTCCTCATTAAGATATTTAACATGGCCTCTTTTATTTTAGACATATTACCATGGATGGTGCATTAGACCAAGGGGAAATAATGTTAGGAATGAATTAAAATGAAACCTTTCTTGAAATTTGAAGCAATTTTAGAATACTTTCAAAAACTTCACCACTTAAAACTATAAACATGCACCTTCATAATGCTTTCAAAATAGTTAGATGAATTTCATAGCCCTCTAAAAGGGACCTAAGAGACATACAAAGCTATTTTACACTTTAATTAAGAAAAAAAGGTAACAGGTTTAAGGGTTAAAGATTCCATGCACGTAACCAAAATCTAATTTGATTTGAAGATATGATATTAAATGTCGGTCAAATTTGTTTTCAGTTGTGAGATGAGAAACCACTTTGAAATAATAAGCCATGACTAAAAATTTGTTTGATGACAACTATTCCTTGTGATTCTATCTCTAAAAATTGTTTATTAATCAATTTTGATCCCTTTTGATTCTGGTTATAATATCTCTAAATTAATGGTGTTTGTTGCATGATTTTAGAATCTATCCTTAAAAATTCACACTTGAAATTTTTTAGCTATCTTTCTCTTTCTTACCTTGAACCTTGAACCTTCAAAGTTCAAAGTTCAAAGTTCAAAGTTCAAAGTATCCCTGATTTTAAGAAATAAGTTGTTATTGTCATCTCACTTGTCAGTAAAATGCATTCTGCATCTTGAACCTTGAACCTTGAGAATTTTTGGTTCAAAGTTTAAAGTTCAAGAGATACTTTATCCGCTCATCTCATCTTTAATTCTTTTCTCTTGTCATCCAGTTTGTAATTGCTGAACCTTGAGAATTTTCAGTTCAAGGTTCAAAGGTCTCTTTATCCACATCTTTCTGTGTATCCCAGTTGCATTGTTCAGTATAAATGGTTGAAATCATAATGAACCTCAAACTTTGAACCATTTTTCCAATAGTTCAAAGTTCAAAGTTTGATCGTACGAAATAGGAAATCCAAAAATCTCACGCTGAAACCTCAAGTCAAGATTGCCGAGGTGATTGAAAGGAAAAGTATTAAATGCTTCATGATGAAAGTGATGGGAAAGATAAAGAGTGGTGTGCATGTGAAGTATCATTCACATTAAAAGCTAATAGGCATCATTAAATCAAGGCAAGTTTCTATAAATAAAGGTATTTCTGCCAAGACATTATTTGTATTAAACATGTTTCTTCATCATCATTTTTGTTCATTCTTCATAAAAGTTCTTGGTTGTCATGACAAGAAGCGAAGGGGAAGCACGGTAATTTCTCTTCTCAGAAGATAAGTGCAGAAATAATGGTGAGTCTCAGAATAACCTTCTAGCATTTTGTTAATTTGAAACTTATTTCTCTCAATTTGAAAAGGTATTTCTGTTATATCTTTCTTCTTCTTATAATTCTTGTCTGGTTCGGTTATGGCTTCTTCTAATCTAAAAGCCCTAAGATAAAATAGGTTAGGACCCATAACTAGTTGTCTACCAAAGATGGGAGACACGCTTCTAGTAGATGTCAATTGATGGGTAGAGTCAGTAAGGTTGAGGCAGGATCAATGGAAGCCAAGATTGCGGAAAGTAGATTATTGGAAGCCGTAGGGTTTCCTAAAGTGGTACCTTGTCCAAAGTTGGTAATGGAATGCCAAAATAGATATGACAGAGTTGAGAGGTGCATTTAGAATTTTCTCGGTGAGGTGTTGGTACACATCAACAAATAGGTGGTCTATTAGATAACTAAGAGGGGGGTGAATCAGTTAGCTCCAGTTATCCTACAGTCCCAAATTCTCCCAGATGTATATAACAACAATTTCAAACATATAAATCAACTTGGTGAAATATAAATTTTAATCTCAAACTTATCTTCAAACTCATCAACTCATCTACCGAGTAGTAGTAAAACAATTAATATGATTACCGATCAATGAAGATAAAGTAATGTGTAAAGTAAAATAACAATCCAAAACAATCATACACATTAACACATATTTTTAACATAGAAACCCTGCTAAGGGAAAAACCACCTGGGACCGATAACCCAAAATATTTCACTCTTCTGAAGTGAGCTCGGTTAAGAGCCAACCCTGTTAAAGGTTACAATGCATAGTGTTAAATGTGACCTGGTTAGAGGATTTATCACTAATAGTTCTCCCTTGACCAATCATTCACTATGGGTTCAACAAGAAAACACTCAACATTTATTTGAATCTCATAATAAAGACTGTACAAGTCCTACTTGGTTAAGAGATTTATCTATAACAATGGTTAAATTGGTACAGTAATGATCTGATTCAAATACAACTTTGTTTGCATATTTTTAGATCTATGCTAAGTACAATAATACCTCTGATCAATTTGTTCACTTCAATTCCTCTGATTCTTCATACTCTGTTCTACTTGGTAAATGCTCTTTTCTCTGTCGCTCGGTGTTGTTTGCAGAATTGCTCGGTTCTGTCTTCAACCAGTTTGATCAGTCATGCATATATTTTGCATGTGTGCACATCATCATCTTAATGAATTTCTTGTCTCTTATATATATATATATATATCATAACACATTTAATTTCCATCCTTTAGATTTTTCAGCTTAATCTCCATCATTGATTTTGCTGCTTAAACCTTCCTCGACAGTTGTGTCAAAAACACATTTCAATCTTCTTCTTCCGATCATCCTTGAATTTTCATATCCATTTAATCATCATAAAAACCCTTATCAATTACCTCAGAATCAATTTTGTAGCTCATCATTTTAGTCATCCTTTAGTTTCTTTTTATTTCTAGGTCAATATCGTGATGTTTCAGTGATCCCTAGCTCAGTTAACACTGTGCTCGGTAGACACTATACTTACTCAGTGTTCACTGTTACTTAGTGTATACATAACTCTTTAGTTACCAACAACATAAACTTTGTTTGTTCAAGATCTTTAACCCATAATAGATGTTTGTCCCCATAATGATAATAAAAAAAAGTTGACATCAATGAAAATGCATTAACTGATTGATGTCCATCATCACATTTGTAACTCGGTTGATCATCAACAAAATAACTTCAAACATACAATCGGTTGTAGTTCATCAATCTCTCCCTTTGGCATTGGTGACAACACAATATGAAATATGCAATATAAAAATGCCATGAAATACCAAACTTCTATTCTACAACTATATGCAAAATGTTGTAGCTCTCCCTAGCTTGGATATATAATATGTTTCAACATTAAAAAACTCACCATATAGACTCTTCTTACAGATTTGACTCTTCTATTCTTTAATCTTCTCTCTCTCTCTCTCTCTCTCTCTCTCTCTCTCTCTCTCTCTCTCTCTCTCTCTCTCTCTCTATNTTCTTCTCTCTCTCTCTCTCTCTCTCTCTCTCTCTCTCTCTCTCTCTCTCTCTCTCTCTCTCTCTCTATAGATAGATATGTCATTTCTCTCCCTTTCTCTTTTCTCCTTTTCTCCCTTGCAGTGGATAGATATTTCATTGAATCTTCTTTCTCTTTGACAACAATGCCAAAAAGAAATATATAGCTCTTCATTAGCCAACAAGTATCTCTCATTTTTAGTGCAGTAGTGTAAGTACCTTGCAACATACTGATATGCCATTGTCAGTCCAGTTTAGCTTTGCATCAACATGATTGATATTCTGATTACATGCAGGTTGACGCAACCTCCTAGTGAGCTTAGTGACCAATAGACAAGGGAAAAACCCCTAGTTTATTCCTCAAGTACTCAATTGTATCCTTTGGTAAGGGTTTAGTGAATATGCCAGCTAGTTGTTGTTTTGATTGTACATATTCCAATGTAACTTTCTTTTCTTGTACTTGTTACCTCAAGTAGTGATATTTTATAGATATATGCTTTGTTTTGCATGCATCACCAGGTTCTTTGAAATATTTATGGCACTAGTATTATCACAATAAATTACCACTGGGTTAGTGATCTCTTCATTCATTCCTTTCAAAATTTGTTTTATCCATGCAATGTTCAAAAAATTTGCAACAGCAGCAACATATTCTGCTTATGTAGTTGACTGAGATATGCATCCTTATTTTTTACTTATCCAAGTAACTAATCTTTCTCCCACAAAAAATGCTCCACTAGTAGTGCTCTTTCTATCATCAATGTTCCCAGCCTAATCAACATCTGTTTAAAATTTTAGTTCAAAATTGTGTTCTCTCTTGTACCACAATCCATAATCTTCAGTGTTCTTCAAGTATCTAAAAATTCTCTTTACAACAATCATATGTGATTCTTTAGGATTAGCAGAAAATATTGCTACAATTCCAACTGTGTGCAATGTTTGGTCTAGTGTGTACAACATACATCAATTTTCCAATCATAGATCTGTACAATGTCTGATTTACCTTAGTTTCCTTATCTTGTTTTGTCAATTTGTATCTAGTCACCATAGGTGTTTCGACTAGTTTTGAATATTCCATTTTAGATGTCTTCAATACTTCCTTAATGTATTTGGATTGAGTAATGTAGATGCCTTCATCCTTTTGTAAAATTTGCAAGCCAAGAAAAAAATTGATCTCTCCAAACATTGACATTTCAAATTCTTTCCTCATTTCATCAGCGAATGATTTGCATAAGTTAGTATTTCCTCCAAATATAATATCATCAACAAAAATTTCAGCAATAAGAGTCTTATCATCATTTCCTCCTTTCAAATACAAATTATTGTTATCACTTATTCTAACAAATCCAATACTGATAAGATAGGAGTGTAGTCTTTCATACCATGCTCTCGATGCTTGTTTCAGTTCATACAATGCTTTGTGTAACTTACATACCATTATTTTCTGAGTAGGATCAACAAAACCTTCATGTTGTTCAATGTATACCTCTTCTTCCAGTATTCCATTTAGAAATGCAGATTTAACATCCATTTGATAAAATTTGAATCCTGTGTAAGCAGCATAAGCAAGTAATATTCTAACTCCTTCAAGTCTAGCAACGGGTGCAAAATTTTCACCATAGTCAATACCTTCTTGTGCATACCCTTTGCATACTAGTCTTGCCTTATTTCTGGTTACGTCTCCATTCTCATTCAATTTTTTTTTGAATATCCATTTGGTGCCAATTACATTCTTATCCCTTGGTCTCGGTACTAATGTCAATGTTTTGTTTTTTTGTATCTTCTCAATTTCTTCATTCATTGCATTAATCCATTCTTCATTTTCAAGTGCATCTTTAACATTTTTAGGTTCAAATTCACAAATCAAACATGTGTTGTCATTCAACTTACTTCATCTCATCATGCCATCTCTTTTATCTCCAATAATCTAATTCTGTAGATGATGTCTTTTTACATATTTTGCAAGTGTAGGTTTAGTTCTTTGTTCTTCATTGTGTTCTCCAGTTGGTATATGGTCATGATCTCTAGTTGCAACATCTTCCTGATTCTCGGTTGGTGCATCCTAATGCTCGGTAACATTACCCTGTTGCTCGATAATGTTAGGTAGTTGATCGGCAAAGTGTTAGGTTCTTCAATGTAAACAATTCTATTGTAGTCTTATGGTTCTCTTTTGCTTTCCTCATCATTATTCTCAGCAAATTCATCAACTCTTACATTTTCATTTTCAATGATCTTGTTAGAACACTTTTTCAAAGATTTATAATCTTTTCTCTTAGTAGAATATCCTAGAAATATTCTTTCATCACCTTTTGAGCCAAATTTCCCATTTCTATCATCTTTCAGATTATAGCATCAACTTCCAAATATTCTAAAGTAACTCACATTAGGTGTATAACCATACCATAATTTATAAGGTGTCTTATTTGTATCTTTCTTCAGTTATACTCAGTTCAATGAGTATACAGCAGTACTAACAACTTCCCTTCAGTATACTTGTGCAACATTATTTTCAATCATCAGTATTCTAGGAAAATCCACAATTGATCTATTTCTCCTTTTAGTAATCCCATTTTGTTGTGGTGTTCTCAGTGTAGAAACTTGTCTCTTAATTCCATACTCATTACAAAAGTTAGTGAAATCATCATAAATAAATTCTCCTCCTTTGTCAGATCTAAAACATTTCAGTTCTTTACCACTTTCTTTTTCCACTTTAGCTTTGTACCATTTGAACATCTTAAATGCTTTACATTTTTGTTGCAAGAACATGACAATCATAATTCTATAGTAGTCATCAAAAAATAAAATGAATTATCTCTCACCATAATAACTTTGTGTTCTCATTGGTCCACATAAGTCGTTATGAACTAGTTCAAAAATATCATTAGATGAGAAAGTTTTGCTCTTAAAACTAAATTTTGACATTTTTCCCATTTGACATTGTTTGCACATGACATGGTTAGGTTTAGATATGCTCGGTAACCCTCTTAATTTTATTTTCTTACTAATATTAACCATGTTGTCAAAATTTACTTGACCTAACATCTTATGCCATAACCATACATCTTCATTCCTAGCCATCAAACAAGAAGTTTCAGCAGTGTCAAGATAGAATAGATTACCTTTTAATTGTTCTCGAGTGTCGACCAACTTTCCTGTTTCATCATAGATTCTAGCTTTTTTGTTTGCAAATGCAACATGGTGACTTGTGTTATTCAACTGTGAAACACTCAATACATTATAATTAATTCCTTTCATCCAATATGCATTCTCACATTTGATCTTATTGTTTATCAATATAGTCCCTTTTCCTTTCACTGGACAAGGTGTTTCATTTCCCATTCTAACAGACCCACCATTATAATGTTCAATAAATTCAAATTTTTCTTTATCTCCAGTCATGTGATGTGTGCAGCCACTATCAATAACCCAAATGTCATGCTTGCTAACTTTAGAAATAAGTGTTGTTTCAACATACCTTTCATCTTCTTCTGAGTCTTCTTTCAAAGCTACAAATATTGTCTCAATGCCTTCATCATTTTCGGTGTCGGTGTTTTTATCTTTATCTTCAATGTAACATGCCTTCTTTCCTTCATCTTTGTAATCTCGGTTAATCCTTCCGTCATACTGTCGGTTGCTTCTATATTCTCGATCATCCTTTCTGTCATTGGATCTTTCATTTCTTTCATCACTTTTTCTGTTAGGGCATCTAGCAACAAAGTGTCCAATTTCTTTACAATTAAAGCATATCAAAGGTAATTTACATTTATACCTTCCTTTACCTTTGTGCAATCTTCCATCCATTGATGCTTCAATTTCATCAAGTTCTTTATCATCACTATCACTGTCACTATCATTTATTATCATGTGTTTGCTACCTGATTTACTAATTTTTAGAGAGGACATAAATGCAGTTTCAATAGTAGGAACAACATTATTGTCAAAATTATTCAGCTCAAATGAAATCAGTCTACCGACTAGACTATCAACTGTAATATTGTTTCTAGGTACTACTCTCATTTCATGTATTGTAGAGACTCTAATAGAGTAAATAGGAAATAAAGTTCTAAGAATCTTACTTACAATAGTGTCTTCATCAATAACTCCACCTGCTCCATGAATAACATTCACAACCTCCTTGATTCAGTTTTTGTACTATGTTATGTTTTCTCCTTCTTTCATTCTCATGTCATCAAATTTTCCTCGGAGAATTTCATGTTTAGCTCTTTGCACATTTTCATCTCCTCCATAAACTAGTGTAAGCTTGTCCCACATCTTCTTGCTTGATGTACATGCCTTGATATCCTCAAATTCAACATCAAATAGTGAAGAAGCAAGTTCTACCATCATAGTATTGTGTTCATGTTTCTATCTCATCTGATTAATAGTCAAAGGTCTAGTAGGTAAGATGAATTTAGTATCCAGGTATAAAATTATATCATCTCCAATCCCTGATAGGTATAGTCTCATTCTGCTCTTCCATGTTGATAAGTTGTTCTTGTTCAGCTTAGGTGCATCTCTCTTATACATCTTGTGATCTTTAGCCTAAGTTCTTTAAAACTTTCCTTCTAAGCCATCTATGCTCTGATACCAATTGTTAGATAACTGAGAGGGGGGAGGGGGGTGAATTAGTTAGCTCTAGTTATCCTATAGTCCCAAATTCTCCCAGATGTATATAAAAACAATTTCAAACATATAAATCAACTCGGTGAAATATAAACTGTGATCTCAAACTTATCTTCAAATTCATTAACTCATCTACCGAGTAGCAGTAAAAAATTGCTATGATTACCGATCAATGCAGATAAAGTAATGTGTAAAGTAAAATAACAATCCAAAACAATCATACACATTAACACATAGATTTTTAATGTGGAAACCCTACTAAGGGAAAAACCACCTGTGACCGGTAACCAAAATATTTCACTCTTCTAAAGTGAGCTTGATTAAGAGCCAACCCTGTTAAAGATTACAATGCACACTATTAAATGTGACCTGGTTAGAGGATTTATCGCTAATAGTTCTCCCTTGACCAATCATTCACTATGGGGTCAACAAGAAAACACTCAAAATTCATTTGAATGTCATAATAAAGAATGTTAAGTCCTACTCGATTAAGAGATTTATCTGTAACAATGGTTAAACTAATACAATAATGATCTGATTCAAATACAACTCTATTTGCAGATTTTTCAAATCTATACTAAGTACAATAATACCTCTGATCAATTTTTTCACTTTAGTTCCTCGATTTCTTCATACTCTATTCTGCTCGGTAAATGCTCTTTCCTCTGTCACTCGGTGTTGTCTGCAGAATTGCTCAGTTCTGTCTTCAACCAGTTTGATCAGTCATGCATGAATTTTGCATGTGTGCACATCATCATCTTAATGAATGTCTTGTCTCTTATATAGACATCATAATGCATTTAATTTCCATCCTTTAGATTTTTTCACTTAATCTCCATCGTTGATTTTATCGCTTAAATCTTCCTTGGCAGTTGTGTCAAAAACGTGTTTCAATCTTCTTCGTTCGATCATCCCTGAATTTTCATAGTCATTTGATCATCATAACAAACCTTATCAATTACCTCAGAATCATCAATTTTCCAGCTCATCATTTTAGTCAGCCTTTAGTTTATTTTTATTGCTCGGTCAATACCGTGATGTGTCGGTGATCCCTAGCTTGGTTAACACTGTGTTCAGTATACACTATATTTACTTAGTGTTCACTGTTACTCAGTGTATACAGAACTCTTTAGTTATCGACCACATAAACTTTGTTTGTTCCAGATCTTTAACCCATAATAGATATTTGTTACCATAATGATAATCAAAACAAGTTGACATCAATGACAATACATTAACTGATTAATGTCTATCATCACATTTGTAACTCGGATGATCATCAACAAAATGACTTCAAACATACAATAAATTATAGTTCATCAGTGGTCATGGCTGCTCTGAGAATTCCTCTAGATGATACTTATAGAGATTGGACCATTGCCAAGGCACCAACAAATTTTGAGGAAAATAGAAAAGACTTTAATAGTACCATAGCTAGACACTAGTTATTAAAACTAGAGAAAGGAGGCTCCCGCCTACCTAGGCCTTTGAAGAAGGATCATCTAATTGATGACGTGTGGTATTTGGTCAGCAAGCTAAACAAGGTAAAGGGAAATCTCCATGACATTCTTTAGGAAGATTAGATGTATAACTATATTCAGGCCATCCTAAGCAAAGGAAAATATGTTTATTGGGATGAGTTCATAATAGATAAGCTGCATGAAGGACTATCTTAGGCAGTTGAAGTTTTAGGTTTTTACATGATATCATATCTTTTCTATATTTTGGCTTGTTGCAAAGATTGGGAAGGGCTACCCCATGTACCGTGGATGGAAGATATGAATATTTTGAATATTATCATTTGTTGCAGAAGAGAAGAAACCTTGATAATCTCATAAGGGTTAAATATATCTTCCTGGCTTAACTTATCTTCGAGTTGAAAGGAAAAGGAAGTCACAGAATGTTTGAAGAGGACATGGAACTGGTAAAAATATATGGAAGCTTCTATATTCAATTTCCAAGATTTTCTTATCTAAGGATTGGAGGCTTTAGTGGGGAACCTTTGAAATTACCCAAGTATTATTTAGACAAATTTCTGCTAGTGGAGGTATGTAGATAGTTGGTTCAAGTTGAGAAGAAATACAAGCCCAAAAGAGGGACTATTTATTTGTTTCCAATCAAGTTCGGTCATTATAGATGCAAGCCCATGTAAGGCATGCCTAGTTTGGAAGTTGAAATTAAGGAGATGAATCTAAAACCGTACCAATCCAGAGGTTATTTTGATAGCAAAAGCTTTGTTACAAATCACTTTCATGTTGATGCAACGTTTCTCCATCAACCTCAACTAAAGGACTATTGGGCAGACTATGCAGATGATTATGAAGTTAGAAAAATATTGTGGTCTAGGTTCACCCTAAGGCAAATTGTTACCTTGAAAATTCCATTTGATACTAGAGGATATGAGGTTGAAGAACATGAAGATGTCTTGGACCCCAAGTATGTAGAATTGGTTGAAAGCACACCTATTCTGGATATAGACTGGAGTAAAAGAGAAGAAGACAATGTTAAAATCAACTCATAATGTTCTAATAAGAATAGAGCAGTGGTTAAAAACTAAGAAGAAAAATAAGCCTAAAGGAACTAAACATAGCCACAAAGATAGTCCAGTATCCTCAAAGACCAAACCTCCTCCCCCTGGTACTAATATAATGGAACCATTATCTCCTGCACGTAAATTGGAGCTAGAAAAAAAGGTCACTCCTAAAGGGAGAGAACTTGTTCTTGTGAAACCAACTATGAGGATTACTCACTTAAGGAGTAAAAATAAAATCTAGCCCACTAAAATGCCTCAAATTGTGATTGATTTGGAAACCATTGAGAGTGAAAAAGTACAAGGAAAAGAATCAGTAATGGATAAAACAAAAGAGAATCCAACAAATGAAGGTGGAAATATGTAAATAGAAGAAACAGAGTAAGATTCATTTGCTTTGGGAGATCCTTCAAAATTTTAGATGCCCCCAACCAAAAGCAACATGAAAGCTCCCAACTGGCTTGTATTGTCTGTAAGTAAGAAATGCAACATTGCTCTTATTTCTACCCTAGTCCGGGATATGGTGAGTAAGTATCTCGGGAAGACGCCTAAGAGAAAAAATCCAAAAACTAAGGTTTTAATTGATGTGGATAAAGAGACAAGGCATTGGATGGTATATGTTTTTATGCATTCTTCTGAAAAGAATAGTGATGAAGTCACACAACAAGACTTGGATATTGAAATATGGATCTTGGCTAGGCAACCAGATCCATGGATATGAATTTTTTTGAGTATAGTAACAAAAAAATTTGTCAAATAATTTAGAAATATTGGAGGGACAAGAAAGCTCTTAAAGAGTCTCTGAATCTTATGGCTAAGTATATCCATGCACTCTAGAATCCTAAGCCTTTTTATTTTTCCCAAGCGTCCCCTTTAGTTGATGTCAGATCTACCTCGAGCCAAAAATTCTTAGATCAAGCACAGAGAGATAGGGAAATATCCAAGACACTCTCTGATTGTATTGATAAAGTCACCCAAGACGTAGCAAACTATGTTACAAGCCTTGATTAGATGCATCAGTAGACCATTGTGGTTTCTTAGGAATTAGAGACATAAATTGCCACTTGGACAAATGAAATAAATGAATGGGACAATGTGATTAATAAGGTAGAAGAGGTTCACGCCTATGGTGTAACCAAATTCCTTTGAAAAAGGCTATACTAGGAATTGATGATGACGTGTTGTTCATAGCTAAAGTTAATAAGGAGTGGAGAAATTAAATTATGGAACAGGGGTAAATGAGTTATCTAAATTTTTGAAGGAGCTTAATTGCCTCAATGATATAATTGGTAATAACTTCAAGTACATTTATATTAGGATGATAGAAAGCACAAAGGATCTGAAAAGGAATGTTGCCCAGGTAATTTCATCATTTAAAAGCAAGATGAATGCTTTGAAGGAGACCAAGGACATAATGACTAAAGATTGTTCTACTATGGCCAAAGTGGATTCCGCACTGATGATCATTCACGAGCACTTGGAGGTCCGCAAGAGCAAGCTGGATCAAGTCCAGAATGGTCATAAGATTTGGAAGAAACATATGGAAGCTATTAACCTACCTAACCAATAAGTCATAGCTGATATCACTGTTGCATATGAGGAATGGAGTGCAGTGTAGAAAGCGGCATGTGTCCTTGAACAACCCAAAGATGTTGCCACATTAGATGCTTAATGAAGAATATAGAAGATAGTTCCTAGGGTTTTCTATTTTTTTTTCTTAGTTGGTTTTAAGGATAAACTTTAACAAAACTTTGAGAAGTTAGTTTTAAAACTGTTTCATTCCCTGTGTGGCTATTTATGTTAATTTCCACTACTTAGTTAGGGTCGTTTCTCTGGGATTTGAAAGATACTTGTAGTTTTCTATGGGATCTGATATATATTTCTTTTTGGAAGTTTTATTAAAGGGGAGTATATAAATATAATACCATTCAGGTTATATATGAGATTATGATGTTTATCTTATCAGTTGGTCAATTGAAATGTGTATGCTTGATTTCTGTTGGAATTAATGTATATTTTGTTGTGATCTTTGTATATTATTTTCAAGCCTTTTAGTATGTCATGCAATGATAAATATTTGTAATCATTTGTGAGATCTTGTTCTTAAAAACTTGAAGTCATTTGGCTTCTGGTTTACTGAATTGATGGTGATCTGTAGCATTCTATTTATACACTTACGATGGAGTGTTAATTTCCTTTCTTACTTTCTAGTTAAAAGTATTTCTTAAAAATTATTCTTTCTAAATAAAATGGACAAAAGATATATCATTTCACAAGGTTGTTGCACCTTTGATGCAGAGAGTTTAATCTTTAGCTGATTAAATCAATTGATAGTAGTAGATTTCTCCTTAATTTGGGTTAAGAGTCAATTGGTTATTCAATTTTCAGAAGAGGAAAATCTTTCTGCTAACAGATTTTTGGTGACTCCACTGGGGAGAGTTAGTGCATAGGTTGTATGAAAACCCAAAATGATATTACCTCATCAAGACATATTCCCTGTATTACAACCTAATTTGGGATTCCAGGATACCCAAGAGGATATTATTTTAGATTTGAACTCTCAAGCCTGGAAGTGTAGAACCTGTGTTCAACAATATCAATAAGTCAGTTGAACTCTCAAAGTTGTGGAGGAAATTGATGAAATATTGAGAGGCTTTCCGATCACTCAAGTAGCAGAAGTGGTCAAGGCTAGCCCAACTACTAAAAATCAATAGATTAAACCCACCTAGACCACCTCCTCCTGCTAATCATAACCCATAAGCTGGCCGAAAAGAGATATTCAAGGGGGGATAGGGAAAAAGATTTAGTAGATGAAGATGTTGAGTCTTTAAAACAATTAAATTTTACCCCTAGCATTTCATTACGAAGAAAGACCCAGACTTCAAGTAGGCCATCTTCACCTCCTAAGTGTTCCCCTATTATTTTTCAATCCCTCACTCTACCTAGTACTTTACTCCCTTCATATTTCAATGCTTCTCCTTTGAATATTAGATTACCTAATATGGCCCAAAACCGGTCGTGGGGAGCCTAGGTAGGTCTATTAAACTTGGGTCAAAACCTAAATGCTCTACCTAAAGGAGTCTGAGAAGTTCTTCCTAAATTTAGCTGTGATGGTAAGGTCTCCCCTAGTGATCATTTGAATGCTTTCAACACTACATGTGGGGTCATTGCTGTCACTACTAAAGATGTGGTTGTCTACCTATTTGTTTAAACCTTAACTGATGCCACTATGGATTGGTTACATCACCTTCCTAGTGGCTCTATTACCAATTGAAAAACTATGAGAACAACCTTCGAAGATTGCTTCAAAGCAGTAGATGATGAACACTCTCTTTTACTTTGATCATCTTAATTGAGGAAAGAAATGAATGAACCTATGAGGGAGTTTTTTAAAAATTTCAATAAGATTTTGTATTAAATCCATAATGCACAAAGGCCTAGTAATGATAATAGGAAGGGTTTCTTTGTAAATGCTATGCCTTGAGATTTAAGCTTTCATTTGAGGTGTGGAAGGGTGGAAGATACAAAAGTAGCTCAAACCTCAGTAGTTGAACTTGAGGATGACTTGATAACTATGGGGAAATAGAGATGGGAGGTACAGACCCCAAATAATTAGGCATCCACCTCTAGTTCCACTGATCCTGTAATTCAAAAATTAATGAATGATGTGATCAATTGAAGAGACAATTACCTAATTCCATTGGCCCATACCAGGACATCCCTCACAAGTATCCCAATCAAGGAGGAACCTTTGGGATACAACCCAACATGCTTCTCAGCCAACAAAAACTTTTAATTGAAGGACCTGCTAGAAACAGAGGGAATATGTGCATTTTCCACTTAACTAATGACCATGATGGTACATCTTTTGCTGAGATGGTACGTTACAGACAGATGGAGGCAAACAAAGAAGATATAGAAGAATTTCCTAATAATGAAGGAACCTCAAAAGGACCTAGAGATTCTGTAGGTTACTACTTGGAATATGAATAAGATTCTGAAAGAGGAGGTAACATTTTTTCCACTCTAGAGGATCCTTCCTACTCCATACTTACAATAAATCACCGTGGTAGCAAAGCTTCCAGTCAAAATCCTTCAACACATTTTAGGAAATAAAATGAGCCAGTAAATCAAGCCATTGGTAGCCAAAGAACTCAAGGATCTATGGTGCCAGAGGTAAAGATACTAAAAAGGTCAGACCCTAAACCTAATTTTGTCATTGTTGAATTTTGCAAATCCTCTAAAATTCAAATCTCTTTTGCTGATTATTTGAAACTTAAATCAGGTGAGTTGGATAAATTGGTTGGCTATGTGAAGGCTCAGCCCATGCAAATAAAACCTAGAAATTAAATACTCTATCAACTCCTGAGACCCATATCAATCAAGAAAGTAATGAACTGGTGAATGAGATACCTACTACCCACTTACAAACATCTAAAACTCCCCATGTTCCAAAAAAGTTAGATCTCTTTTATGTATCCTTATTCATACATGGACATAGGTTGAACAATTATATTATAGATTCAGGGGCCTCAGATAACATAATGCCTTCTTCCGTGAAAAAATTCCTAGATTTACCTTTGACTAAAACATTTGGCAAGTGTTATGCAATGGATTCCAAATAGGTTCCACTAATAGGAAAAATTAAGGATGCACAAGTTGCATTAGCAGCATACCCTAACAAGAGATTGAAGCTCACAATTCTAGTCGTTGATATACCAACTAGCTATGGTATGCTTTTAAGTAGGACTTTCTGCAAGGATCTAGGTGGGAAAATTAAGTTAGATTGGTCTCAAGATATCATTACCATAGGTAGCCAAAAGGTTATCCTATGACCCGAGACAAAGTTTAAATTCACAGTCTTCCCCTCAGAAGATCCTAAATAACACATCCTATATCAAGAAAAAGAATTTGCCAATTATGTGATAATTCCTGAGAGCAATGAATTGGAACCATATCCAAATGAAGAGGGTGAATTATGGACCCTGAAATTTGATAGGAGTTGTTCTTCGACAGGGTCAGGGGTGGGAATAGCATTGATATCCCCTTCTAGAGAAATGTTTCCCTCTGATTACAAGATTGAGTTTGAAAAAAACCAATAACATAGCCAAGTACGAGGCCTTACTCCTTCATCTAGAAGAAGCAAAGAGGAAAGAGTTTAAATTTTTGAAAGCCAGGGGAGATGCCGAGTTGATTGTAAAACAAGTGAGGAACTTGTTTGCAGTGAAGAATGAAAGGTTGAAGTGCTACAAAAGTAGGGTGTGGGATGAATTGGAATGGTTTGATGTGTTCTCCATTGCAGAAATACCTAGGAAATTCAACTCTAGAGCCGATGCTTTAGCAGGATTAGGAGCATTATTAATCCCTCATCTAGATTTTGGAAAAGATAAGTATACCATTGAGCTCATCCAAAGACCAAGTGTGCCAGACAATGTTAATTTGTGGCAGGTTTTTAGTCATGACATCCATATAGTAACATATTTGCAAGGAGTTGAGAAGTTCTCTTCTTTATTCTTTAAAGGTTCTAAAGCCGATTGTCATGAATTTTGTATTGACCCCAGAGACAAAGGTGATGCAGAGGTTATTCAACTAAAGGTTAATTGCATCCCAAAGGGTCTGGTAGCCTTAAAAAAACTCTTTGACAAAAGAGATTTCTTTATTGGCCAAACCACAATAGGGAAGGAGGATCTATCCAGTTAGTGTGAGAAAGTGAACATTGGCAGCAAAGAAAACATAAAGTTTGTAAATATGGGTGTGTGTTGTGATTAAGATGAGAAAGAAAAGTTCTCTAAATTATTGAAAGAGTTCAAGGATGCCTTTGCCTAGTCATATGAAGACATGAAAGATTTCAAATAAGGGAAATTCAAACATTATGTCCCATTAAAACCTGGGGTGAATCCCTTTAGGCAAAATTTGAGAAACTATAACCCAAAAGTGACAGATGCAATTTTTTAGGAAGTGGATAAGATGTTGAAGGGTCAGATCATTTACCCAATAAATCACTCTACCTAGGTAGCCAACATTATGAATGTTCGCAAAAAGAATGGAGAAATAAGAATTTGCATTGACTTGAGGAACTTGAACCAGACAAGCCTAAAGGATAGCTTTGCCCTACCTAACATGGACCATATTTTACAAATAGTTGCAGGGTCTAAAATGATGTCCATGCTAGACAAATTTTTAGGGTACAATTAGATCAGGGTGGCTCATGAAGATCAACACAAAATAGCCTTCACCATTCCTTGGGGCACCTTTGTCTACAACATGATACCTTTTGGGCTAATTAATGTCAATACAACATTTCAATGTGCTATGAGATCATATTTTGGGAACCTAATTAATAAGGTGATCATGATATACCTAGATGACATCATAGTGTTTTCCAAAATGAGGAAGAAGCATCTACGTGATTTGAGAACAATCCTTCAAAGATGCAGTGATCATGGCATCTCACTGAACCCAAAAAAGTCTATGTTATGTGTTATAGAAGGAAAATTTCTCAGGCATCTTGTATCAAAAGAGGGAATAAATATTTATCTGTAAAGGGTTATAGACATTCAATAGCTATTCTTTCCATCAAACAGGAATGAGATACATTCTTTCTTCAGTCAGATCAATTTTTTGAGAAGATTTGTACCCGACTTCTCAGAAACTACCAGACCTATGGTAAGCCTGCTAAGTGAAAAACAAACCTTTAAGTGGAGCAAAGAAGCTATGAAATCATTTTTTGAGGTGAAGAATGGAATTGCCCAAGCACCATTTTTAGCTCATCCCGACTTCAAAAAGGATTTTGTAATCCATTGTTATGTTAGTGAGCACACTATGTCTGGGGTGTTATTACAAAAAAAATGATAAAGATGAAGAAGTTCCAATTTATTTGATGTGTACCCTTGAAGAGGCATGAGTTAAAATATTCTCTTAAATAAAAACAATCATTTGCAATTATAAAGGCTGTAAATAAATTTTTCTATTACATCCTCCATTCCCATTCCATAGTGTATGTACCCAATACTGCAGTCAAAAGAATTCTCACTCAACAAGAGGTGACTATAAACAATAAGGCAACATGGGTAGAAAAGGTTCAGGAGTTTGACTTAGAGATCATGCCTACCAAACTAGTAAGGGGGCAAGGCATGTGTAAATTAATAGTTGACAACAAAGAACTAGAAGAGGAGAGAGGTCCATTAACCTTGCTAGTAGGACTACAAGATGTCTAGTTTTTGGATATTGCATATTATTTGACATATGGTGAGTGCCCTGAGCATTTGGTTGGAAAGGAGAAAATAAACCTAAGGCTTAAGTCTACTAAGTATGTAATAGTGGATGATATACTATACAAGAAGGGACTAGATGGAATGTTCCTTCTGTGTGTTGATAATGATTAGCAAACGCGATTGTTGCTGACCTTTCTTAATGAAGCTTTTGGAGGACACTACTCATCCATTTTCATGGCATTTAAAATTCTTAGGTATAGTTATTATTGGCTAGGGATGCTCAAAGATGCTTACAAGTGGGTAAGCCAGTGTGAAAAATGCAAATTGTTTGTTGGAAGGCCTCAATTGGCAGCGCACCCTCTCAGACCTATCATCATAGAAGAACCTTTCAAACAGTGGGGTTTAGATTTCATAGAGCCTCTAAATCCATCATCTAGTGTAGGTCATACTCATATCTTAACAGCTATAGACTACTTCACAAAATGGGTGGAGGCGATCCCAGTTAAGAAAACTACCTCCAAAGTGGTTTGTACCTTTCTGAAAGAGAATATATTGGTTAGATTTGGAGTACCAATGAAAATAGTAGCTGACAATGCACAAAAATTTTCTTCAAGTGAATTGCAGCTTTTGTTATGATAATGGAATACAACTCTCACACTCATCAGATTAATTTCCACAAGGGAATGGTCAAGCTGAGTCTACCAACAAGAACCTCATTTCCATAATGAAGAAACTGGTCAGCGAAAACATGAAAGACTGGAAAAAAGGATTGTAAAAGGCACTGTGGGCAGATAGAAAATTGCCTAAGAGGGCCATTGGAATGATGACCTTTGAACTGGTATACAAAACAAAGGCTCAATTATCCCTTCATTTGGAGTTGGCATCAACTAAGTTGCAAAATTTTTTTGAGGATGAAGTTTTTCAGAATGCTCTAGAGAAAATAATCTTTTATCTAGCCAAAATCAAAGAGGAGAGAGAAAGTGTGGTGGATCATATACCGAGACACCAAGCTAGAGTGAAGAAAATTTTTAACCAAAGAACCAGGACTAGGAATTTTATGAAAAAAGACAAGGTTTTACTCTGGGATAAAAGAAGGGAACCACATGGAGCTCATGGAAAGTTTGATTCTGTATGGAAAGGTCCCTTTGAAATCAGCGAGGAGCTCGGACCAAATTATTTAAAGCTAAGGTATGCTGATGGAACTAAACTTCCCCTATCTTACAATGAGAATTATCTAAAAATTTATCAATTGTAAGTAGGTTTTCTCTCTCTTGTATATAGTTTTTTTTGTGTCGTAGGTTCAAGGTTTTTGAGTTCATAGTTTAGTTGTTGTGTTTGTGTGAAACCAGAGATGATGAGTCCCTACTTATTCCCTAACGGTCCTAGTCCCCAGTCAGAGCCACCTATTGCATGATTTGAGAATCTATCCTTAAACATTCAGACATGAAATTTTTTAGCTATCTTGCTCTTGCTTACCTTGAACCTTGAACATTGAAATTTCAATGTTTAAAGTATCCCTGGTTCTAGCAATAAGCTGTTGTTGTCATCCCACTTGTCGGTAAAATGCATTCTGCATCTTGAACCTTGAACCTTGTGGTGGTACCCTAAATTTTGAGAATTTAGAAGTCCTAATACATTATCAAGAAGTAAGTTTGTCCATACTAAAAAAATCAAAGGAAGGAAGCTTTATGACATAAATAAATAGAACTAACTAATCGAAGCCTTTAGAAAATGTTGGAATTTCAACCTTCTACAATGATGATGCCGACAGAGGTTGAAGATGGTCAAAATTTAAACATCTAAAAATGACCCAGTTCGGGAAATCAAATTTCCTATCTGCAGCAGAAATATTAGTTTTTCATGAGGTGTTTTGGATTTTTGACCAAAGCCAAATCCGAAAGTTAGGTAGTTATTTTTTAGTTAGTTTATTATTTTTTTCAAAATAATTTGTAATAAGGGTTGTGTCTTTTCACCCTAAAGAGGTGTAAGAGCCACTCAAACACACACACACACACACACACACACACACACACACACACACACACACATATATACATAATGTAAAATGTAAAGAGAAGATAATACAATATAATACAATTTCACATATTTGGATAGTTTTGGATCAACAACTATAACATGGACCTAGATGTACTATTTTTGAAAAAATGAATAAAGATAAGTCTTTTTTCTTCATATATGCAATTGTTTCATTAATCATTTTACAGTTAGTCCCTCTGATAGACCAATAGAACTTCTTCAAAGTGATAGTTTGATGTGCATGCTTCCTGATTTGATTCATAGTCTATATTTTCAATTGGTTTTCTCATTTTGTATGGTTAAATTTTGTTGATTGAGGCCTTAGTCAATT
>MU226828.1:898932-940884 GCA_018584345.1 Thuja plicata | reverse complement strand
TTTATAGTTTTGTGATATCTTATCTATCTGTTCATTTCAAATTACATACACATTTACTAAACATTCTTTCAATTACTTAAAGTATTTCAATTTACAGTTCATGATATATTGCTTTCAGTTAGATTTCCTTCAAGTTCCTTTCCATACTTGAGAGAGAAGGTTGAGGTGTTTCTTATCTACTATAAAATTCCTTGTAACTTGAAGGGTAAGTCAAGGTATAGGCCTACCAGCCTTGGTTTTGCAGAGCCATAATTGTAGAAGTTCCAACCTTGCTTTGGTTGTGACTTGTTAGTTGGCCAAATCACTTAGGTTTTCCAGCATTGGATTTGGCAAGTCCATAGGAAATCCAATCTATTGATTAGAGCACCAACACCTTGAACCTTGAGAATTTATGGTTCAAATTTCAAAGTTCAAGAGACACTTTGTTCGCTCATGTCATCTTTAAGTCTTTTCTCTTGTCGTACGGTTTGTAATTGTTGAACCTTGAACTTGAACATTGAAATTTTTTGGTTCAAGGTTCAAAGGTCTCTTTAGCCGCATCTTTCTATGGGTACCAATTGTGTTGGTCAGTATGAATGGTTGAAAGCATAATGAACCTTGAACTTTGAACCCTTTTTCCAATAGTTCAAAGTTCAAAGTTTGATCATGCAAAATAGGAAATCTAAAAAGCTCGCACTGAAATCTCAAGTCATGATTTCCGAGGTGACTGAAAGGATAGGTATTAAATGCTTCATGATGAAAGCAATGGGAAAGATAAAGAGTGGTGTGTATGCGAAGTATCATTCGCATTAAAAGATGATAGGTGTCATCAAATCAAGACAAGTTTCCATAAATAAAGGTACTACCACCAATACATAATTTGTATTAGACCTGTTTCTTCGTCATCATTTTTTTCATTCTGCATACAAGTTCTTTGTTGTAATGACAAGAAGCAAATTTGAAGCAAGGTAATTTCTCTTCTCAAAAGCTGAGTGCAGAAATAATGGTGAGTCTCAGAAAAACCTTCTAGCATTTTCTCAATTTGAAACTTCCTGCTCTTTATTTGAAAATTTATTTCCATTATATCTTTTGTCTTCTTAGAAGTCTTGCTTGGTTCAGTTACATCTTCTTCTACGCTAAAATCCCTAAGAGAAAATAGGTCAAGCCCCATAACTAGGTGTCTACCTGAGATGGGAGAAATGCTTCTAGTAGATGTCAATATAGGGCAATTGATGGGTAGGTTAAGTAAGGTTGAGGCAGAATAAATGACAACCAAGATTGTGGAAAGTAGATTATTGGAAGTCACAAGGTTTCCTAAAGTGGTACATTGTCCAGAGTTGGCAATGGAATGCTGAAATAGATATGACAAAGTTGAGAGGTGCATTCACAATTTTATTGGTGAGGTGTTGGTACACATCAACAGATAGGTCGTCATGGCTGCTCTAAGAATTCCTCTAGATGAGACTTATGGAGATTGGACCATTGCCAAGGCACAAACAGAATTTGAGGAAAATAGAAAAGACTTTAACCTTACTATAACTAGACATTGGTTATTAAAACTAGAGAAAGGAGGCTCCCACCTACCTACACCTTTAAAGAAGGATCATCTAATTGATGATATGCAGGCTATGGTTAGCATACTAAACAGTGTAAAGGAAAATCCCCATGACATTCTTTGGGAATTTTTGATGTATAACTATATTCAGGACATCCTAAGTGAAGGAAAATATGTTGATTGGGCTAAGTTCATAGCAGATCAGTTGCATAAAGGACTATCTCAGGCAGATGAAGTTTTAGGTTTTTACATGACATCATATCATTTCTATATATGCTTTTTACAGTGATTGGAAAGGGATACCCCATGAACCGTTGATGGGAAGTATAAATATTTTTAAATATTATCCTTTGTTGCAGAAGAGAATAAACCCTTAGAATTTTAGAAGGGTTCAAGATATCTTCTTGGCTAAAATTGTCTTTGATTTGAAAGGAAAAGGAAGTCATAGAATGTTTGAAGAGGCCATGGAACTGGTAAAAATCTATGGAAGCTTCTATATTCAATTTCCCAGATTTTCTTATTTAAGGATTGGAGGCTTTAGTGGGGAACCTTTGAAATTACCCAAGTATTGTTTAGAAAAATTTATGTTGGTGGAGGTATATAGATAGTTGGTTCAAGTTGAGAAGAAATACAAGCCCAAAAGAGGGATCGATTGTTTGTTTCCAATTGAGCTCGGTCATTATAGATGCAAGCCCATGCAAGGCATGCCTAGTTTATAAGCTAAAATGAAGGAGATGAATCTAAAACTATAACAAGACAAAGGTTATTTTGATAGAAAACTCTTTTTTGCAAATCACTTTCGTGTTGATGCAATGTTTTTCCATCAACCTCAACTAGAGGACTATTGGGTAGACTGTGCAGATGATTATGAAGTTAGAAAAATATTGTGGTTTAGGTTCACCCTAAGGAAAATTTTTATCCTTAAAATCCTAGTTGATGTTAGAGGATATGAGGCTAATGAAGATGAAGATGAAAATGTCTTGGACCCCAATTATGCAGAATTGGTTGAAAGCACACCTATTCCAGAGATAAACTGGAGTAATAGAGAAGAGGGTGATGTTAAAATTAGAACTCATAATGTTCTAAGAAGAATATAGCAATGGTTAAAAGGCAAGAAGAAAAATAATCCTAAAGGAACTAAACATTGCTGCAAAGATAGTCTAGTATCCTCAAAGACCAAATCTACTCCCCAGGTACTAATGTGATTGAACCGTTGTCTCTTGCAGGTAAATTGGAGATAGAAACAAAGGTCACTCCTAAAGGGAGAGAACTTATTCTTGTGCAATGAACTATGGGGATTACTCGCTTAAGGATTAAAAACAAAAGCCATCCCACTAAAACGCCTCAAATTGTGATTGATTTGAAAACCATTGAGAGTGAACAAGTACAAGGAAAATAATCAGTAATGGACAAATCAAAAGAGAATCTTGCAGTTGAAGGTGGAAATGTGAAAATAGAAGCAACAGAGCAAGATTCATTTGCTTTAAGCGATCCCTCAAATTTTGAAAAGCCCCCAAGCAAAAGCAGCACCAAAGCTCCCAATTGGCTTGAATTGTCTGTAAGTAAGAAACACAACATTGTTCTTATTTCTACCCCAGTCAGGAATATGGTGACTAAGTATCTTGGGAAGATGCCTAAGAGAAAAAAGCCAAAAACTGAGGCATTAATTGATATGGATAAAGAGACAGGGCATTGGATGGTAGAAATTTTTAAACCTTCTACTAACAAGAATAGTGATGAAGTTAGACAACAAGACTTTGATATTGAAAAGGTGGATCTTGGCCAGGCAACCAGATTCATGGATATGAAGGTTTTTGAGTCTAGTAACAAAAAGATTAGTCAAAGAATTGGGAAAGACTAGAGGGATAAGAAATATCATAAAGAGTCTCTGAAGCTTATGGAAAAGTATATTCATGCACTCCATAATCTTGAGCCTTTGGATTTTTCCCAAGCGTCCCCTTCAATTGATGTCAGGTCTACCTCGAGCCAAAAATTATTAGATCAAGTGTAGAGAGGCAGGGCAGTATCCAAGACACTCTCTGATTGGACTGATAAAGTCACCCAAGACGTAGAGAACTATGTCACAAGCCTTGATCAGATGCATTAGTAGACCATTGTGGTTTCCCAAGAATTAGAGACATAAATTGTCGCTTGGACAAATAAAACTAACAAATGGGACAATGTGATTAATAAGGTAGAAGAGGTTCATGCCTACGCTGTAACCAAATTCCTTTTAGAAAAGGCTATACCAAGAACTGATGACGACTTGTAGTTCATAGCTAAAGTCAATATGGAGTGGCAAAATAAAATTATGGAACAAGGGAGTAAATGAGTTATCAGAACTTTTGAAGGAGCTTAATTGCCTCAATGATATAATTAGCAATGACCTTAAGTATGTTGATGTGAGGCTGATGGAGAACACATAGGATCCGAAAAGGAATGTTGCCCAGGTAATTTCATCATTTAAAAGCAAGATGGATTCTTTTAAGCAGACTAATGATGTAATGGTTAAAGATTGTTCTACTATGGCCAAAGGGGATTTCACATTGATGATGAGTCACGAGCACCTGGAGGTCTGCAAGAGCAAGTTGGATCAAGTCCAAATTTTTCATAAGATTTGGAAGCAACATATAGAATCTATTAACCTACCTAACCAACATGTCATAGCTGATTTTGCGGCTGTGTATGAGGAATGGAGCACCATGTAGAAAGATGCACGTGTCCTTGAATAGCCAAAAGATGTCGCCACCATAGATGCTTAATGAAGCATGTCGAAGATAGTTCCTAGGTTTTTCTATGTTTTAATTTAGTTTATTTTAACGATAAACTTCAACAAAACTTTGAGAAGTTAGTTTTAAAACTTTTTCATGCCCTGTATGGCTATTTATTTTAATTTCCATGACTCAGTTAGGGTCGTTTCTATAGGATTTGAAAGATACTTTTAATTTTCTGTTGGATCCGATATATATTTATTTTTGGAAGTTTTGTTAAAGGGAAGCATACATAATACCAGTCGGTTTATATATGAGATTATGGTGTTTATCTGATCAATTGGTTAATTGAAATGTGTATGCTTGATTTATATTGGAATTAATGTATATATCATTGTGATCTTTGTGTATTCTTTTCAAGCCTTTCAGTACTTCATGCAATGATAAATCTTTGTGATCGTTTGTGAGATCTTGTTCTTGACAACTTGAAGTCAGTTGGCTTCTGGTTTACTGAATTGATGATGATTTGTAGCATTCTATTTATACGCTTATGATGGAGTGTTAATTTCCTTTCTTAATTTTTAGTTAAAATTATTTCTCAAAAATTATTCTTTCTAAATAAAAGGGACAAAATATATATCATTTCAGAAGGTTTCTGCACCTTTGATGCAGAGAGTTTAATCTTTAGGTGATTAACTCAATTTCTAGTAGTAGATTTCTCCTTAATTTGGGTTAAGATTCAATTGGTTATTCAATTTTTAGAAGAGGAAAATCTGTCTAGTAACACCGTTTATCAATCATTCTTTATCAAATCACCTGAAGTCATATTTCTAGCATAAGATGGGTGTAGATGGATTTCTCATGTAATATAAAGCCTATTGGAAAACAAGCGTTACCGGTGAAATGGGAATATTAGTGACTAACTATTTAGTCATTTATTTGGTCCTTTATTTAGTCATTTTTGTTTAGGTGTAATTATTTAGTAATTTATTTGTTAGTTTATTTAGTCATTTATTTGGTAGTTTATTTAGTCATTTATTTTGTAGTTTATTTAGTCACTTGTATTTAGTCATTTATTCGGTAGCTTATTTAGTAGTTTATTTGGTAGTTTATTTATTCATTTATTTAGTCATTTATTTGGTAGTTTATTTCATAGTTTATTTAGTCACTTTTATTTGGTTGACCTTGTTATTTTACCTAGTGACTAAATTAGTCACTTATTTAGTCATCTATACTTGTAAATTAGTAGAGTATGATTAATGTTAGTCATGTGAGCAAAATATTTAGTCATATAGTCACATATTTGCTAAAATGTACTAGTGATCCTTAATATACTTGCCTTATTTCTCTTCCAATATGATCTTGGAAGTGTTAAAGTTATGAATTTTACTTATTGAACTTCATACCCTCCCCAAGAATCTTCCCAAAATAGTGCATCCTTGCCTTCACTAAGGTTCCAAGTTAACTTCTCTTTAATGATATCATTGCATTCCAACACAAAATTCCAAATTTTAGATCCTTACGGGGGATGGGATTTCTAAATACCTTGATCGGGTCTTGGGAATTTAGGTATTTATTTCTCAGGATTTTAACGCATTTTAATTCTAGATTCCTATACATCCACCAAATTAGCTTGCCTCCTAGAGCTCTACTTTATTCTCTGGTGTTTTTTAAGCCAAGCCCGCCATGCTCTTTTGGTTTACATATATTATCCCATGCAATCAAGGCCAACCTTTTTTTATCCTCTGTACCTTGCTAGAAAAAATTCCTAAGTGTTCCATTGATTTCCCCTCTAATTTCCACAGGAAGGTGGAGGCATGAGAGTTGATAAATAGGGATATCTGAAAGGACAAATTTAACCATGGTTACTTTTCCTGTTGAGGATAACCATCTTCCTTTCCATGTGCAAGTTTTTTGTTTTAGTTTGGAGATAATATTATCCTATAATCTAGTTGATTTGATTC
Organism: Thuja plicata; assembly: GCA_018584345.1. Lineage (NCBI taxonomy): Eukaryota > Viridiplantae > Streptophyta > Pinopsida > Cupressales > Cupressaceae > Thuja > Thuja plicata. The sequence goes on along the minus strand of MU226828.1, from coordinate 934,675 downwards.
CTTTATCCAAAGGAAGATCGAGGTATTTTCTAGGAAGCTTCCCTTTATTAAATTTAAGAATTGAGAAGATATCTCTCTCAGTGGTAGGGTCTGAATCGAAGAAGAAGATTTCTGACTTGGAATTATTAACTTCTTGGCCTAATTATATTGTCTAGGTATCCAATATTGATATGAAATTAGCTGCTTCCCTTCTGTTACAATTTCCATATAGCATATTGTCATCAACAAACTATTGATGAGTCAAGGGGTCGATACCATTTCTAATTTGTAATCCTTGTATTTGGATTTCTTCTTTGGCCTTAGTTATAGATCTTCCCAGAGCTTCCACCATAATAATGAAGAGGAAAGGGGAAATAGGGTCACCTTGTCTTAAACCTCTAGATATGCTAAAGAAACCTTGTGGTGTTCCATTTACTAGTACTGAGATCTTAGGGGTAGCAATGCAACCATAGATTAAATTGATCCATTGTTTAGTGAAGCTAAATTTTTCCATTACTTTATATAAAAAGCGCTAATCTACTCTGTCATATGCTTTGTTGATATCTAGTTTTATTAACATTATGGGTTCCTTATTATTTTGAATGGAATGAATGGCCTCTTGTGTGATGATGACACCATCGTAGATGGATCGACCAGGGATAAATCCTATATGTTCTTTGCTTATAATTTCAAGTAGAAGTTTTAAAATTCTATTGGATAATGTTTTTTTCAAGATTTTGTAAATTGTGTTGCACAAAGAGATAGGTCTAAGGTCATCAAATCCTTTTATTTTATCTTTCTTTGGTATGAGGGATAGGAATGTGTTGTTAATCTCTCTGAGTAGGTTGCATGAGTTCCTCACCCCTTCCAAAGCTTCAACTACCTCGTCCCCTATGAAGTGCCAATATTTTTGGAAGAAGAAGGCAAGAAAACCATATGGCCCTGGGGCCATGTCAGGGTGCATTTGTTTTACAACAATTTCTATCTCCGCTTTAGTGAATTTTGTAGTTAGCATTTTATTTTGTTTGTTTGTTATGATATGGGGGATGTTCCCAAGTATCTTTTGTTGCTGTGCTAGATGGGATCCCTCCAAGTTATTTAGGATCTTTTCAAAGTGGGTTGCTTCCATTTCAGAAATAACCTTGGGGTCCTCAATATCCAATCCATTTGAGTCTTTGATTTTGGTGATTTTATTTTGGTTTCTTCTTATTTTGGTTTTATTATAGAAGAATTTTGTGTTTGTATCCGCTGCTTCTAGCCATGTTTTTATAGATTTTTTTGTGCCAATAGATTTCTTCTTTGGCTAAAATGTCTTCATATTCCATTTTTAGCCTTTTTTCCTGCAAGTACATTTCTGCATTCATTCCTTTGTCTATGACCTACATATTGAGGTTTCCAAGCTCTTCTTCTAATCTTAATTTGGTGTCAAAGATGTTTTCGAAATGAGTTTTGTTCCAAGCTAACAATTTTTTTTTTGTATATTTCATTTTGGCGACTAAGTAGAATATCTTGGAACCTTTGAATTGTGCTTCAGACCACCATTACTTTACTAGGGAAATAATATTCTCATCTTTAAACCACATTTTTTCTATTTTGAAGGGATATTTTCTAGGTGATGTATCCTTTATGATAGTAAGTTGGATAGGGTAATGATCAGAACCCAAGCATGGCATTATTTATGCTAAGAGGTTAAAATGAAATTCAGACCAATTTTCTTTGAAAAAGAATCTGTCAAGTTTCTCTTCTATGAAACTAAAACCTTTCCTTTGATTATTCCATGTAAATTTTTTCTTTGCAGTCAAGATTTGCACCAGCTGGTTTTTGCTTGTCCAATTCATGAAGTCAGATGTAGCCATAGTGACTTTAGTGGATCCTCCCCATTTTTTTCTTGGATCATGGATTGAATTTAAGTCCCCTCCTAAGATGCATATTTGGTTTGGTATAGTTTCTAGGAATATCTCAATCTCTTTCCAGACCGTCCTCTTGTCCTAGGTTTGTATGGGACCATATATGTTGAACATATAGTATTATTATTTTGATCTAATGCTTTTGACCATTCCACACGTCCATATCTTATTTTAAAAAACCATGAAGGAAATTCATATTGGGTCGCATATCACTGCTAAACCCCCTGAAGCACCGTCAACAAAAGTGCCAAGTAGCTCACACATGCCAATTCTTTTTTTAAGGGAATCAATTTATGTCAAATTTAGTTTTGTCTCTTGAATTATCATAATCTCAGGTTTTAATGAAGATCTATAGTATTTTAATATCCACTTCTTGTTAGGGGTGTTAAGGCCCCTAACATTCCATGATAAGAGTTTCATGGCACTATGGGAAGGAACTTCCCTTTCCCTATATTCTAGAGTGCGGTAATCTTAGAGTGATCTTCAACGTGTCCATCCCTATTTCTCAATTATGGAAGAGATTTTATTCCTCTCTTTTTTGAAATCTTTGCATACTCTGGTGTTTATTTCTCATACTCAGTGACAAAAATACCTATATTGGGGCTGGATAGATTCACTTATTTTCTACTAAGTCCAACCATTTCCTCCTCTAAAATATCTTGTGATCTCTCTGCCTCTCCAAGTTCCAATTTTTTTCTTATCAATAATTTATTGTCCTTATTAATAGCTTCCATAAAAATCATATTCACTATACTATTTTTGATGTTATCTTATAAGATTTCCTTGCTAATAATATCCACAAGGTTTCTTAACCACTCTTTATTATTAATCTCATTTGAATGTCTGTTAGGAGAAGCAGCTTGGGTATTGTCCTGCTCTTTTAATTCCCTAGTATTATTAATGGGGGGTTGGGGTGAATAAATAATTCTTTCCTCCACCATATCGACATCCTTAATGTCCATATTAGAATTAATGAAATCATTATTCTTCTTGGAGAGTGATCTAGCCTCCATATTGTGTTGGTCAGCAGATGCCAAGGCATTATCCCGATCTTACGATTCATTGTTTGTTTCCTTAGTTGATGTTCCAGTAGGTTGAGAAATATTTTCATTATCAGCTCTAGGGCTATGTTGAAGCTCTGGTAGGGGTGATGCCATACACTGGGGCTGATTAGTATCCTGACTAGGATATTCCATAATAAATCCACCATTCTCATTATTGAATTTAATGTTAACGGGTGGTGTGGGGATAGGGAAGCTTGGTTCAATAGACATGGGGATTGAGGAATCCTTTACCAGGGATGGATTGCTATAGAAGGAAAGTTTAATAGTATATGTAACCCCTTTATACTTGAGCTTAAGATTTTTTAGATTCTTTATAGATATATCCAATTTGACAGCTAATATAACATCAGAATGAGACATAAAATCTTCTTCTAAACTTACAAATTTTCCAAGTTGATTTCCAATATCTTTTAATATAGTGCTATGGATTTATTCAACTGGAAAATTAGTTAATTTAATCCATCTAATTACTTATAGTTTTCCAATTTTTCAAGGATCAAAATTGGGATGCCAATCGATAATTATAAATTTTTTCCCTTTAAACTCTGGGCATTTTTTACCAAGCATATCAGCCTTAATAGATGTATCCTTACAATAAACAAAAAGAAAGTTATCAAAAAGGATGGTGATACCTATAGGTATCCTCTATAATAATCCTCTAACTACTCAACAATTACCTCAATTGGACAGTTTGACCCAGACCACCGAGTGAAGAGGCCATGGGATTTGCAATATTGGTGTATACCAATGGTGTAAATATCATTCAAATTAATCGTTAATACACTTTCTTTGATAGCCATATGATTTCCTGAGGGTACTTGCTGAGTGTGCTGAGGGATACACCTCTAAGGGTTGCATGGCCTCTGCTTAAAGGAAGGAGCTCTAAGGGTGGAGACAGGCTTCACCATCTTAAAATTAGGGTAATTATGGGAGGTAATGAAATCAGAATTTTTGGAAATAGGCCAATTTTAAAGAACCCTCCACCCAATTTAATACAGAAATGACCCTATTGTGGCCAGTTAGAAGAGGGTTGGATCTAGGGAATATAGTTGAGGTATTCAGGGGCATTCCCCGATCTCTTAGGGAAATTTGATTTTCTCCTGAAGTTAAGGTCAGGGTTTTAGATTTTAAAGGGATAGCCCAAATTTTTGGTGCCCTACCTCTATTATTTTCTGCCACATAGTGCCTCTAATCTAACCTTTTGGAGTGCCTTGATTTTACCATGCACCAATCCAATCCAAAATGGGGTGGCAATGGGGGAGCTCTGCCCTGCATCAAAGCAGAATCGCCAATTGAATTTTAGCATTTCCGATGAGGATTGCCCCGAAAAGAATTCTGAGGGCCAATGTGATCATGAGCAAGGACTGAGAAGCCATTTCATAGAGGGATATTTGAGATCTAATTATCCAAGTATGCACATCCAGGGTGAGAAAAATCTCGCAGAGCAGAGCGGAGGTAGTTGCGAGCCATTTTTACTATTTTATATACGAAGGCCTTAGATTTTTAAACCCCAATATGAAGATCAAGTAAATTAGGGTTAGCATTATGGATCAATTAATTTAGCAAAATATCAATAATATTTTTAATTCTATTGTAACAAGATTTATCTTTGGCATATTATTTATTATCATTTTAGATAAAATGTTGTATTTAAAAATATAATAAAATTAAAAAAAATATTAATTTTTTTATAAATAGGAAACATAAATGATTTAAATGAATCTCAATTTAATTTATGAAAATGTATCTATTATTATAAATCTTTTATATTAGTAAATAAATAGTTATTTTGATGTTTATACTTGTAATGAAGATGTCCTTGCAATGAAGATTGGACATCTTCATAAAGATCTTAAAGAGTTTCATACCTTAAAAATATCTTCCTTTAAGTCTTTGGATTTGATTTAATGATATATAATAATAAAATAAGGTACAAAATGAATGTTTTAGATTTTATTTTTGGAATGGATTAGAGAGAGTTAAAATAAGTTAGGAATGATGTCCATTTACATAGACATAATTTAAATTTTTTTGATGTAATAGAAAAGGGATGGCATGGGGTCCATTTAAAATATTAAATTTGACACATCAAGGGTTGAGGTCATAGTTGTGAAAATGAAGTAGATCTAATCCATAGGTCATAGTTGTGAAAATAAAGTAGATCTAATCTATAGGTGCATATTGGATTTTGGGAAAGGAATTAAAAATTTATGGTTTGACCATTGTTGGGATAGAGCTAAAGAAATATCTTGATGTCCATTTTAAAATTTGAATTTAGAATTTCAAAAGTATCTATTACTTTTTACTTTTAGTTATATATTATTAGTCTTCCAATATATTATCTAAAGTATATCTTGCTATCATCATAATCATTGCACCTTGTCAGGTGCAAGTGCTAGTCATAAATAACTGAATATGATTTATTAACTATTAAAGACATGTTTTTAAATTTATTTTTATTTTTATCGGTAATCACTTTTGACTGGAGCTTTGAACTAGTGGGGTCACATTTGGGGGACCCCATCCCCATGGTGAAGTTATCTAACTATTTCTAAGGCATTAATGCCTCCTAAATTTGACTCTTGTTGACAGCTAATAACCTTGAGAACAAACCACTCAAAATTCATACCTATCCATAAACATTTCATAGCCAATCAAAAACACCTTATCTCTCCATTTCATCTCCTTATCTCTCCATTGCATTTACCTTCATACACCTTGTAACTCTCATCCCCTTATCACTATGAAGCTCCTTATATATCTCATGTGTTTACAAGGCTATACACCATGTTTTTCTGGATAAGTGTGTGCGGGGTTGTGGTTCTGTAACTCAACAACTAGGCATGAAACACAGTGGCCACTCCTCATAACTCCTTGTGAAACTACCACCCTTTGGGTCAAATCCATGGTGGAGAATCGACAAACAGTGTATGTATAATTCATTGGCACAAGCATCAATGTTCTTCATGGGCATCAATGTTCAACATGGTGTGTGTCAATCACAAGTTGTGGCTGGTGGGACTCGAACAAAAAACCGCCCTTTCAATAAGGCTCACGACAATTGTTGCACTATGGGGTGAACCCCAACTATTAAAGATATTTTAACTAGCATACTTATATTTAAAACATATATGTAAAATATGACAAGAGAGATGATTTGAGGATAACTTATAAATGTTTTATGGTTGTGGATAGGTTCGTGGAACAATTAGGGTTATGAATAGGGCATGGTTAGGGTTATGTGCTTTGGAAATACAAATAACCATAACTTTATCAATTTTAATAACTGTAGAAAGGAAATTATTTGGAATGAAGACTCGAGTTAAGTGATCTATTAAAAAATGAAAAATTAATTAAAGCTCTTTTTAACATGTCAAGTGTGGATGGTAGGGTGGTTGTAGATGCAATCTGCAGGGTAAAATTTGATATCACTAGTCCAGACTAATTAAATTTCAAGAATGATTGTAAATAGTATTCATTCAATTTTTATATGACAATAATTTTAACCAATATGTTGGGCACATTGTATGCCTATATACCTAGTGAAAAATAATACAAACCTCACAATTATTAGAATTTTGGAACCTCTTGATGTAGGCAAGTCAAAAAATTTCAATGGGATTTATAGCTTTGACATGAAAACATCTTTTTATTAAATTTTCTTTCTCAAGATTTCAAAGTACTAAATCTTTTACCAGTCAACTTATCTTGTAATGTATTTTTTATTAAAATTTGGCTTTTTTGTATGATAGTTATGCAAAAGATTATAATTTAAATGAAAAATAAAACTTACCTTATAAAATATAACATTTAAATCAAAGTGAAGATGGATGTGAAAGTAGTTAGTAAAGAGATTATAATTGTATAATTTAAATATTACAATCTTATAATTTAAAGATTATAATTTAAATATTATTCTTATTGCTTCGTGTCAGCTAGGTGGATATTTTTGCATACACAGGATAAATTGAAAGTAGTCAAAACACGGCCAGGATGTGTGGCCTGGTAAAGATTTCAATTTGGATTCAATTTGAGTATTGGTAGCCTTGAAGAAGGCTGATTTATTTTATATGTGTTTTATTTTTTAGAAAGTTGGATGGTTTCCATGACAAATGTAGGAGTTGCATGCATCAAATAATTTTATGGATCATTTTAACTCCTCTGAGTCCCTTTGTGGGCACCATATATTTGGAAAAAATCACAAGTATTGGTAGCTCCCTGATGATGATCAATAGGTTGTAGGTAATTTCTAGCGAAACAAGGAGGACATGAGTAGTAGTGATGAATTTCAATGTGAAAATGATAATAATAATTATGTTGTGGGGAACAGTAGAGATAAATTCACATTTTATAGTTTGGAAAGAAGCATTTCTTGGCCCCAACTTTATTTATTTTCAAGCATGGCATTGGAAGTAAGATTGTCTATAATATGTTATAATTGTTTGATTGCACTCTTCTAATTATTCTCAGACATATAAATTACTATTGGGGTTCTCTTTAACATTGCTATGTTGTGGACCCTTTGGTCACCATTGCATCGATGAATCATTTAAATACTACTATAATGGAAAATAGTAAGAATCTACACCTTTTCATGCTCGGATTTCTAGGCTTGGACATAAACCTTCTAAATCCTCTTGTGGGTGCTTTACAAAGTATGGGCAAAATAACAAAAAGGTCTAAATATTTTATGATATGGTATGGTGTTTCATTTTATTTCTAGTTTATATACAGGTGTATACGCATAAAATGGCCAAAGAGAAAAATTAATTAAAAGCAAGTCATTTGTATTAATTAAATCAAAATCAATTAACTATGTAATTGAATTAATCTTTGAGTATATAGTTCATTAATTAATTAATTCTAACACATTCACATGGCTAATTTAATGAATTATTTAGAATTAATTCCTCCTAAAATATCTCACCTACCACTACAAGATAAAAACCAAATCAACCAATGAGAGATCACCTTTAAGATCACATGGATCACTCCCAGCCTAACAATCTTGACTATTCATCTATTAAGGAAATCTTGACCATCAATTGGGAACACATCATCAACCCTTAACTTTTTATCTCCCAAAATTGCACCCTTGATAAGTTGCAGAACTTAGAACTTTGGAGAAACATAGAAACACTCCTTGGCAGTGGGTCACCTAAAAAAATTGGAGTGAATATCTAGAGAAGGATAGCTTCCTCTTGGTTCTCACCTAAACTAACCTCTAAACTAGACTTTTAGAGGAAAAGGTTTAGATGGATAACATGTAAACTAAAATCAAATGTATCGGGTGATGCATCAAACTTAACAGGACCATGAAACTCTTTAAACTAGACACTTGGTTGCAATGAATAAGCCAGAGCTACACAACCCACTTGTATATATATCCCTGCATAAATATTTTATAAAGAGGTCCTAATGCTAGATTCTTAGGAGGAAGAAAACTTCACATCTAAAATGACCTACACTTTTTACCACAAATTATAACCTGCAACATATAGAATTTTCTCTAAAAGGTGCTTAGCATGATACAAACTCACAAGGAAAACAAATAGTATTTCACTAGAAAATTGATCAATCACTTAGATTTACACAATAAAACACAATGAAAAATAAGGCAAAGAAATCAATCATTGATCTCCAAGGATGCTACTGATATTCATGTCCAAAATGAGTTACAAAAAATGCCAAAACTATCAAAGGACCCAAAAGGTCACTAAGTATAGAGATGCACAAATGAGAACTTTCTAAAAAATGAGTTATCAAAGTCACTAAAAAAATCTGACTCCAACAAAAGTCATCCAAATAGGAACTAGAAACTTCCAATTTCATATGTCTTTCAAAAGCCCCAAATCTAGCAACTGAATCTCCATGAAAAGAGCCCACACTGAGTTAAAATGTCAAACATGACTTAGTCCATCAAGGTGACTTACCAAACAACCCCTAAAAAGCTTATAAAGGCAATAAAACACCTCCTAGATGCTCTCCCAATGTTGGACAACTAAATTCAACCTTCCTACTTGGTCAAACAATAAATGCCAGTCTTATCCCCTTGACTTCAATGAGCATATGCTTTTTCTAAAAAATTGCATTTTTATTTAATATTTATTAAGTGGTTTATAATGACCACTAGCTCAATGAATATTAATTATATTTTCTAAATGCAATCATAGAAAAAGAAAAATTACATTTACATTAAATTAATATTTATTAAGCAACATAAATTCATTACTTAACAAATATTAATTTACAATAATATTCAATAAGTAAAAAATTTATGTTTCTTAATAAATGTTATTTAGATTAAAACATTGTAATTTTCAATGGCTTTGAAAGCCTTTTATACCCTACGGGTATTAATCAAAGAAGATTTGTAATATAACCAAGGCAAAAATGTCTTTGGCCTAACTTTTTAGTGTAAAAGCCCTAACTCCAAAATGCAACATACACTTGCATTTTTTCATTCATTTTGCTCCATCTTTTTCTCTCTTCCGCCACATGAGACTAGGGTTTTGGTTAGAATGGAGATCTTGAAAGTTTTATGAGGTATTTTGAAAACTTCTTGTGGGATTTCTATTGCAGATCATGGTTTTTTTGTAGGTGAGTTCTCCAACATTGAGAAAATGGTAGTACATTTGACATTTATGCGTATCTCTACTTCTATCTGTATATTTGATCCAAACCTTTAAATATCTCTATATATTTTGAATGTTAAAAAAATAACTACAAATTATAAGCAAATAATGGAAGCAGTGAATGACTCTGTGTATTTCTTATGAGTTTTGATGTGCTCTGATGTTGTTCTCGAGCTTGACCTTCTGTGAATCTCAACATTATTTTCTCTGATGTTGTTCTCGAGCTTGAGCTTGACCATTTTTTATCTATTTTGAAAGAATTTGTATGATAAATTGGATTTCATTTGTCTACCCCTTCATCATGACTATTTCTTTGATCATTGTGATTTGATAGTAAACATGGATTTGCCCTTAATTTGATGAATTTATCCTTATGACCTGTAATAATTGTAATAGTATTGCTCCCTATCATTTATATATCACTGTTATAGGAGGTTTGACTATCTTTTGATCTTTGTACTGGACATTTGTTATCACAATCAACCCCTCTATTTCTTTGATATTTGTTCTACCTTATGTCTTCTATATCTATGATTCAAATGCCTTTATAATTGACAAACATGTAATGCTATTGTAGCATTCATGAATGAATTTCTAATGTGATATCATTTCTCTAAACATGCAAGTACGGTGCTCTTTACATCTTTACCTTATGATAGTTGTATTTTGTAGACTATACTTTCATGCTCTCTTATCCATTAAGAATTGTGATTAAGGATTTACTTTTCATGGTGGGTGGTTACATTAGACTATCCTTGTCATTTATTTTCTTATATGTTGATTTGGCTCTACTGATTGGTAAAGTCTTTATACTTATATATGGTCTTGCCAAATGATCTCTGTATCAGATAGGCATACCTATGTTCTTATCTCTTTGATTTCAATGTACCTATATGTAGCACTTGACATTGCAATTCTTCTTGACATTTGGACCAGGCTTTAATCATTCTGACAGATGTTCTCCTCCCTAATTTGACTATCTTGTACTTGTTTCTTTTATATTGTAGCTTAGTTTTTAAAGCTGATATTATATTGTAATTGATATGCTAATATGGTGATATTTGTTATAACACTATTTTCATTGAAACTAAATGTCCCTTTCAGAAATCTATTGTTGTTCCATTTATTAATTGTTGTATGAACCGTCATAGGCTTTTGTTTTAATTTCCTCTACTCATAGATGAAACATCAATATATTTTTTCTATTAAATATCCTAGTATCATCTACCCCATATCTTTGAAATTCTTATTTTTAATTCATGGTTGCAAATATATCACCATTATTTTGAGTGCTCTTTGTGTTTTTTTTTTTTTTTTGTAACAATTTCCTTATCTCTTTTGATGATTCCTGAAATAACTCAAAATTTGTTATTTATTTGTTCATTCAGAGCATGCTGGGATCAACCCTTTTGGGAGCCCATTTGACCCCACACATTGTAAATGAAAAGACACCTACATCTGCACATGAAAAAAAATTGTTATATAAAAATGAGCATATAAATCTGTGTGTTTGGTAGTTCTTTCTTTATTGGGCATCTGTGATAGACTAGAAATTATTATACATGTGAAGATGAGATCATATGTTTATAGATGTGTGTATAATTAGTACATGATGACTCTTCATTGCTTCAATAATTGATCTAACATCATTTTTATCACTCAAATACAGGGACTAGGAGTAATCTGGAAACTAGAGTTGGATGTAAGGCAAACGGGAAGCCCAAAGACAATAGAGGGCATCTCAAGCTAGACACGTCATTCAGGAAATGGCAAGTCACCCTTCACTTCTTGTACATTTTATTTTCATAGCACCTATGAATGTATAATATTTTCTTCATGTGCATATAATTGTTAGTGTCACGGCTTGTGCGAGACATTATTCATTTGCATTATTAATAAAGATTACTTTTGTCAAAATTTCTTGCACTCTTTCCTATGTCATTTGCATCTGCATAATGCAATGTAACATTGTAATCTTTTTTTTTCTTTATGCATATGAATATGATTCAGCAGACTTATAATGTACCTTTTGCTTTTGATCTAAAAACATACAAGCTCTGCCTGATTGAGCTTAGAAGCAAAAATCGGTAACATTTTTGGCAAGATCTGCTATATGTTTGCCTACTAAACATTATGACCAGATGACTAAGCCTATTCTTTGGACACAGAATCACATAGAAACATGAAAAAAACTCAAAAAATTTCCTTTTACAAACTATAACTCACTTGTGACTAATGCAACATTAACTAATTGATTGAGTTCAGGTGTATGATTTGTGACAGTGAAGTATCAACCTCATTGTCATGAATTGTACATGTGTACCTAATCAATTAGTAAAGTTTGATATAATAAAACCTTTATTATTACTGCAACTCAACTGACTAAGAACTTGAAAACTTATTGAACACCAAAAACCACTAAACTAAGGGTGCAACCAACACTTACTGAACTTGAAAACCTACCCTACCCTAAACTAACTAGCATAAACATAAACTTAAACAAATTTATTCATAGGTTGGGTGAAATTGTTGCCTTTCTACAAAATTTACAATGTTTTCCATTCTTGAGGACATCTAGAAAGAAATAAAACATAGGTACAAAATGAGTAAAGAGTTGTGGAATCACTTGAAGAACATACACAAGCTCACTAACCTCATCATATGTAGTATCAACCTTGTTGTCCTGAGGTGGAAAAAAGACTAAAGTATGCTCTTTCTTAGTTGTACCATCATGCTTGGGTACAATCAAGATAGGAATATTCTTTTTGTCCTCCACTCTAGAAAAAAAAAAGATTCGACAGCCCCTTGAATGAGTCAAACTTTGCTTCCCAATGTTGGCTACTTTTCTTTCTTTTTGTTTATCATGGCTGACTGGCAGAGTTTGGATAGTAGAGAAAATAGTTCAAACAACTTGGAAAAACAAAAATACCTTGACCTTGCATAATTTCTTTCCATGTTGATTCCTTCCCCATGGTCAAAGGACCATCTTCTTCTATTAGGATAGCTAATAGCTCATCAAAGCTATCAGCTCATGGAAGGCTCTTACGAACAATTGGTTCAAGCTTAAGTTCATCATTATCACTCAAGGAGGTACACTACAAAGAAATATTTTCTCCTTCAAAGAAGGAAGACAAATGTTTAAACTCTAAGATAACCTCTTTCAACAAGATTTCAATTGGCATATCAACCTCAATCTATTTTGTACAACAGAAAGGAAGCCTCTCCAACACGTTGAGATCTTGCAAATTAACTTCATGAGAAGTTTCTTGATTTGATAGAAAGGACTCTTCCTCGTCAAGACCGTATTCTGCTTCTTTCTTATTAAGTACTTTTTCAACACCACCTTTTTGTTGTGACTGATTTTGTTCAAGTGATTTTAATGAAAATGAGGATTATTCTTCCACCTGCTTATGTTGTTCACAAGATTCTTGCTTATTAAGTACTGGTATTCCATCATCAATCTTCACACAAAAATCCTCTATGACGTTGGAAAAATAAACATCCTCAAGTTTTTTGTTAGTTTCCTCAACTTGGAAAGCCTCCTCCTTAACTGAAAGTTTAGGAACCAACAAATTGTCACAATGATTTACTCCCTCCTGTTGTAAGAAACTTGTTAAAATGGTCAAGGCCATATCATCTTCATCTTTGTCAAAAAAATTAGGAAGCTCATTAGACCAAAAGATGATATCTTCTCCTTTACCAACCTCTGCTATTATAACTTCAGGTTCAACACTTTCTTTTTGCTTATGAATATGTTGTCCCAACTAGTTTTTCTATTTAACTTTTGTTGCTTTATCATCCAGCTTTGAAAAAACAACGATAACCTCATTTTCAATTGAGAGAATGGTAGAAACAATAACAACATCGTGTTCCTCTTTTTGATCTTGGACTGGTAACCATGGAATAAATTTTCTAAGGTTTGGCACTTTAAAATCAGGATGCTTGGTCCAAGAGGGCTTCCATAGCTGCTTAATACTTTGATGTTTGGTTCAGACTCTTTATATGACTAAAAAATGAGGATTAATGAAGTGATTCGGCTAACTTTATTTAGTTATGGGCTCATGTAGGGATTGTTCTATGTCATTTTCAAGACGATTACCCCTAAAACTTGAAATCTCAAACCTTTATGACTCCATCTCCTACTGATGAATATAACCTTAGTAGATCCAACTGTCCTACTGCAAGCTACACTCATGTTGCTTTCCAATACACCTCATACGCTCTTGGAAGTTTGACAGAATGTTGTTTATGCCCATGTTATCAACACAATGAAGTTAATTGTGTGAACACCTATGATGATTTGGAATAAAATGAATTTCTTGGGGATGTTGATGTAGATTGGCAAGCTGCCACAAAGCTTGAGTAGGGGTGGTGAGTGGAAAGTATATGAAACATTCTAGGTATTTTTTGTAATGGGGCTATTTTGCATGAAACCAACAGTATATCTTCTTTGATATGGTTGATAGGATGATACATGAGGAACACTTTCATGGAAAGGAGGATGGAAAGCCATGTTTCTATGAAAATTTGTCATGTTGAAACATTCATATTAGCTGGAAAATTACTGAAATTATTGAACATAAAAAAAAAAATATTTTTCCACATACTAGCACTTCATTTGCTTTAAACCAGTTGATGTTTGCTCAAATTCACTAGGTGTGTTGTTTTAGTGCTCCTTGAAGGCCAATTTTATTGTTGTACACACGAACAATAGCAATGCATGTAAAAGTCTTGGACTAAAATAATACAAATCATCCCACCGAGCGTTCTAAAAACTAATATCTCCCAAAATTGCACCCTTGCTAAGTTGCAAAACTTATCACTTTGGAGAAACATGGAAAAAATCCTAGGAATTGGGTCACCTAAAAAATTGGAGTAAATATCTAGAGAAGGATAGATTCCTCTTGGTTCTCACCTAAACTAACCTCTAAACTAAAATTTTAGAGGAAAAGGTTTAGAAGGATAACATGTAAACTAAAATCTAATGTACTTCATTAGGGGGCTTAATTCTTGCATAGTTGGGGAAGTTAAGATCTTTTAGCCTACTACCCTCATAGATGTGGTCATGAAATCTACTCTTGCAAAGGTGAATCTATCTCTAGGTCATGGTGGTTAGTTGGGAGTTCAGTCTAGTGGTCCCACTTCTGCCTTCAGATGTAGTCAGTCTCAAGGAACTGGGAATTTGAGGGGTCCTTCTACCTTTCTAAAAGGTAACCAGTCCCAACAGCAAGAGGATTTATCTCTCCTAATCAGGGTGGTGGTTCTCAGTCTAAGAAATTCCTCAATAGCCAACACTTTAGGCATGATCAATATAGTCAGCCTACATAGAGTGCACAACAGAGTGTTAGAAGAGGGAGTTATCAACAATCTTGTGCACCTTCGGTTAGAGGAGGTGGTAGTAGAGGAGGTTATTTCCTCTTGGGTTCCTTGGTGGGGTGTTACATGTGGTATCAGAGCCCATGTTTCTACATTGGGAACTCTGGGTAATGTATGCTCATTAGATGTCTTATAGTTTAAACTTGAAAACCAAACATAGACATAAAACCTTGTTTCTTGTTCAGATCATTGCTTTGTGAATAATTCTTGTCTTTGTCTTTATTTGAGTTATGTTGTGAATTATTGTATGGCTATTTCGTTGCTTTAGGAATCATTCTTGTTGAGACTAGAGCTATTGGGGGCCAAGGTAGAGGCCGAGCTGGTGTTCATGGAAGGGGTAGATATCATATCCCTTCCGCAAGTTTCATACAAGAGAGTATTCATCAGCAGAGCATAGATGAGAAAAGAGATGAACATCAGGCTACGTTTGAAGAGCCAAGAACTAGGAAAATGTTACAGGTGATCTTGAATCATCTGGGTCTTGATTGGGGAAGAGTGGAACATGATGTTTCTCATCATTCTCAGATAGAGGAGAGGGTGATGCAGAGATCTAGGAGTCCTCCAAGGAGGAATTATATACCTGATCCTAATACTGTTGTGGCAAACAATATGAGGGATCTTAAGAAGATCATGACCTACTACCTTCAATGGGAAAGGTTTAGGATCAGAGGAATAGACTTGGCTTATTTCCTTACAAATATATTTTTCTATGCACCCCTTTAGTAGCAATACTAAGGCCAAATATGCGATTATGCAACTCTCTTAGTTTGTGGCAGTTTGGTGGAAGATCGAGGATGAGAAGTTGGGGCTCCGCATAAATACTATCACTTGGGAGTTGTTCCTTGAGAACTTAGATGAATTCCATAACCTGTGACAGTTGACTATGTTGGTAGAGGAGTATGAGCATTATTTCTTTGAGCTCAAGCAGTATGTCAGGTTTCAATAGGATTCAGCTCTCATGATTCAAAACTTCATTAGGGTGCTTAATGCTGGCATCATTGGGGATGTTAAGATATTTGAGCCTACTACCCTTAGAGCTGTGGTCATCAAAGATACTCTTGCAGAGGTGAATCTATCTTTGGGTCATGGTGGTCATTTGGGAGTCTAGTCTAGTAGTCCTACTTTTGCCTTCAGAGGTAGTCGGTCTTGAGGAATTGGGAATTCTGGGGGTCCTTCTACCTTTCCAAAAGGTAATCTAACCTAGTAGTAGGGGGATTTATCTCTCCTAATTAGGGCAGTGGTTCTCATTCTAAGAACTTCTACAATAGCCGACGCTTCAGGTGCGATCAGTCTAGTCAGCCTATACATAGTGCACAACAAAGTGTTAGCAGAGAGAGTTATCATCAGTCTTGTGCAAATTTGGCTAGAGGAGGTGGTAGTAGAGGATGTTGTTTCCTCTTTGATTCCTTGGCGGGATGTTACACCAAGCTTAACAGGACCATGAAACTCTTTAAACTAGAAACTTGGTTGTAATGACTAAGCTAGAGATTTACAACCCACTTCTATATATCCCCGCATAAATATTTTATAAGGAGGTCCTAATGCTAGATTCTTAGGAGGAAGAAAAATTCATGTCTAAAATTACCTACACTTTTTGCCATAAATTATAACTTGCAACATATAGACTTTTCTCAAAAAGGTGCTTAGCATGATACAAACTCACAAGGAAAACAAATAGTATTTCACTAGTAAATCGATCAATCACTTAGATGCACACAATAAAACATAATGAGAAATAAGACAAAGAACTCAATCATTGATCTCCAAGGATGCTACTGATATTCATGTCCAAAATGAGTTACAAAAATTTCAAAACTATCAAAGGACCCAAAAAAGGCACTAAGCACAGAGATGCATAAAATGAGAACATGCTAAAAAATGAGTTATCAAAGTCACTAAAAAACCCCCACTCCAACAAAATCCATCCAAATAAGAACTAGAAACTTCCAATTTTGGATGTCTTTCAAAAGCCCCAAATCTAGCAACTAAATCTCTATGAAAAGAGCCTACAATGAGTTAAAAAGGTCAAACATGACTTAGTCCATCAAGGTGACTCACCAAACAAACCCTAAAAATCTTATAAAAGCAATAAAACACCTCCTAGATGCTCTTCCAATGTTGGAAAACTGAATCCAACCTTCCTACATACTTGGTCAAACATTAAATGCCAGTCTTATCCCCTTGAATTCAATGAGCACATGCTTTTTCTAAAAAATTGCATTTATAATTTAATATTCATTAAGTGGTTTATAATGACCACCAGTTTAATGAATATTAATTATATTTTCTAAATGCAATCATAGAAAAGTAAAAATTACATTTAGCATGTGCATGCAACGACAGACACACAGGAAAAGGGTATTGAGACAGGCAAGGTTTTTTCTTGCAACATAGGTGCCCTCAATGATAAATCCAATATCAAACCCTATGGTGCAGAATTCTCTCAGCAATGCACAACTAGGGTTAAGTGGGGTGATATTCCTTTTGATGATGATGACTTGGCCAGATTGAAGACCACAGGGAATATACCTCAATGGGTTCTTAAGAATGACAAATGGAGAGATTGCATTGTTAGGAATCAACCTACTTCACAGTATTTCCATAGTTTCCAACATCTGGTTTCCTCTTCTTCACATTGGGTGATGAAGATATCTAGGGCAATAATCTTTCAAGGCATATTAGGGTCGCCGCCTGGTAAAAAGTAGCATTTGCACAAGGATTCATTCAGGCATCATCCTAAATTGATCAGGCCTCTTAATCCTCTCCCACACTTTGATATATGTGATGATACCCCTCGCGGATCACCTGTTTTCTCTCCAAACTTACTCCTACACAAAAACCCTAATACTTATGCTCCTCCTTCTCCTATTCCATCTTTTTTTTCCTGGTCAAATTCCACGCTGATCCTTAATGCTACACTCTTCTCTCTCCCAAATAATGTGCCTAACCCTTGAACTCCCTTCAAACCAAATTCTAAACATTCTGAGCAGCTTCCTTTCCTTCCTACGAAACCTTTGTAGACTCGGGGTATGGATCTTGCTAACTGCCATTTTCTTACTAAAGCACGCTCATAGCCCCTTCTGGAACCTTGGGTTACTCTACCCTCTCATATGGTCCAACCCACGGTGGACTATCTATGATATTCTATTTTTATTGGTAAGTTACATTCTTTTCTCCCTTTTCAATCTCTTCTTTCTTGGGCTAAAGTTTCTTGGGCGGGCCTTAAAGAACTCTTTCTCTATGAAAAAGGATCATTATTTTTTGTACCAATTTTTGATTTGCCACAGGCTAGGACTAAAGTTCATAAATTTAAAGGGTGGTTTTGTCGAGGTATTGGAATTTTTACTTATGCTTGGGTTCCACATTTTGATGTCAATTATGCCCCTCCTTTGTTTATGCCTTACTGGGTATCTTTTCCTAATATTCCTCTCGAATATAAAGAACCCTCACTGGTGGAAATTTTTGCTAACAAATTAGGAATTTTTGTGAAACATGATTTTTCCCCTTTTATTCATCCCCATCTTCTTGTTAGGGTTTTCCTTCTCAATCAGTCTAAGCTAGTTCCTTCTCAAATTTCCATTTGTTCTAAATACAGGACTTGGACTCAGCCGATCATTATCTAGGATCCCTCTCTTATCACGGTTCTTGGTGCCTCATTAGGTCATTTTTCATATAAATGTCAAGGTTTGTCTGAGGTGTCCACTCTAATTTTTTTGAACTTATCATCTAATTTCTGATCATGTTCCTTCTTCCAAGCCGGATCTTCTTCTACTAATTTCCCACTTCAGTTATCTAGTTCTTGTCCAACTCCGTCTACTTTTGACTTGGATTCACTTCCTACACCTTGACCTATTGGAAATCTTACCTTCTATTCTCCTTCCATTTTTAGGTACTTCTTGAAGGTGAAATTTTCCTTTCCTACTTTCTCACAATCTGAGCCTACTCCAGTTAACATTCCTTCTGGCTTTGTTAATATCCCTTACTCTCTTATCTCTTTGATTTTTTCGTCCAGCCCTCCCTTACTGACTTCAGCTTCCCTTTTTAACAACATTTATCCTCATGTAATTTTTTTTTTATCTCCCTTCTTCTAGTGCTTATTTTCTTGTTCCCTCATGTTCTCCAGTAATGAATTTTCCCGCTCCTGCCCCTCTTTGGGTTGATTAGCCTTTTCTTTTTCCCTGCCTTCCTATTTCCTCAAATTTTGAAGATCATATTATCTAGACTCTGATCTTTAATAGTCAACCTTTCACTCTGATTCCTCAATCCCAATTGTGGTCCCCGGTGCCTGAGCATGTACTTTAATTAATGTGTAATAATATTTTAATCTCAGTGTCCTCACAAATGTATGAGGAAGTGGTTGCTGAGGTTGTGGCAGAGCCTTATACTTCGCCTCCCATGTCAGATGTGACCTTTGAGGACTTGTGCTCAGGCCATGGTGTGAAGGGATTTGATTTCTCTAAAAAAATTTCAAATGTTCAAACCCCTAGCTCCCTCTCTCCCCTTCAGCAGGACCCTAAGATTAAAACTCTAAAGAAGAGAGGTAGAAAGCCTCTAGCGGCGAAAACTAAAATTGAAATTGAAGCTGGCCTTCAGTCCACAATTCTTGATAATTTTTCCCCCATTATCAGAACAAGGAGCACAGTTTTCTCCCCTACTCTACTATGAATATTTTTTCATGGAATGTCAGGGGCTTAAATGCCCCTGGAAAAAGGAGCAGGGTCAAAAATTTTGTTGATTCCTCTCAAGCAGATATATTTCTTATTCAAGAATCCAAGTTGTCTCAAACATCTTTTGACAAGACTCTTGCTAAGTGGTCTTGCTAGGATTCCTCCCTTGTTCCCTCATCTGGCACCTCTGGGGGTCTTATTACATTATGGAATTCTAAATCTATTAAAGGTCAACCTTTGCTCTTAGATTCTATCTGGCAGTTGCTGAATTTTTCATGGTTTGATTTCAATTTTTTGTTGTTCAATGTGTATGTTCCCTCTTCCCCTCAAGATAAACTGGAATTATGGGATGCCTTAACTGGCCGGATTAATCATCCTAAGGATCTTCCAATTATTTTGGGTGGTGACTTCAATGCCATTACATCTACTGTTGAAAAAAGTGGTGGAAACCCTATGGCTCCATGTGTTATTGATGAATTCAATTATTTTATCCAAAATAATGCTCTCTATGATATTCTTCTATGCAATGGTTCCTTTACTTGGTCAAATCTTAGATCATCTACCCTGATCTCTGTTAGATTAGATAGATTTATTTTCTCCTTTGACTTTAAACTCCTTGACTTTACATTGTCATCTCAGATTCTCTCTTCCCCAGTCTTAGATCATTTTCCTATTTCCTTGTGCCTCCAAAAATCAGCTCATATCCCCAAACCTAAATCCTCCTTTAAATTTGAAAGTATGTGGTTCACGCACCCCCATTTCTCTTCTCTCCTTCGTTAGTGGTGGGTTTCTACACCCTTCACTAAGGGGAATCGAATGTTTCAGCTCCATAAAAAATCAAGCTTTGTTAGAAATAAGATTATGATCTAGAACAACAAGGTTTTCAAGAATGTCTTTGAAGATAAAAGTAGGGTGGAAGGTGAACTTGATGAATTGTTAGAACACATTGTCAATTTTGGGTTGGACACAACCTCTACTGTTAAACATAAAGAAATTTAGGTCTATTGGGATATCCTCTGTACTAGAGAAGAAATGTATTGGAGACAAAAATCTAGTGAACTTTGGTTGAAAGAGGGAGACAAGAACACCAAATTATTTCACGTCTCTGCAAAAGTTAAGAAAGCTTCCTCTTCTATTCACCATTAAGGATGTTGTAACTGGCTCTCTTATGTCTTCACAACAACAAATTGTTGATGAAGGGGTCTCTTTTTTCACAAACCTCCTTGCTCCCCCCGATCCTCCATTAGTTGATTTATCTGCTATGGATATACTTCTGAAAGCTATTCCTCCCCTTATCTTTGACTCTGATAATGACTCTCTAATGAAGCCTTTTATTATTGAGGAGCTCCATTTTGTAGTCTTCTCTATGGTGCCAGATAAATCTGCTAGTCCCGATGGCTTCACTATTCTTTTCTATCAAAAATGTTGGGATGTCATCAATTTTGACCTCCTCCTTGTATTAGAAGAATCTTGTGCGAGAGGTTTTATTCTAAAAAATTTCAGTACTACTAATCTCATCTTAATTTCTAAATCTAAAACACCCTAGACATTTGCAGAATTTCGGCCTATATCTCTTTGTAATGTAATTTACAAAATCATTACCAAAGCAATCTACTTAAGGCTCAATCCGTTGATTCCTAAGATTATTTCACCTCCATAGGGTGATTTTGTCCCAGGTAGAGAAACTTCTGATGGTGCTATAGTTTCTCTAGAAGTTCTCCATTCTATAGAGTCACATCAAATTCCTTCTTTTTTGGCTAAGCTAGACATGATGAAAGCTTATGATAAGGTTTTTTGGTCTTTTCTTTTCAAAATCCTTAGGAAATTTGGTTTTTCTTATCTCTGGTGTAAATGGATTAAAAATTGTTTGTTTGGGGCTTCCTTTTCTATTATAATTAATGGTATCTCTTCAAGATTGTTTTGGTCTTCTCAGGGATTTCTCCAAGGGGACCCTATCTCCCCCTTCTTATTTATTACCATGGTGGAAGCTCTGAGTCATACTATCCAGAAGCACATCCTTCTTTCAAATTGGAAAGGTGTTAATATTCCTAGAATAGATATGACTATTTCTCACAATATTTTTGCTGATGATACCTTGTTATTTGGTAGTTCTACCATTCAGTAGGAAAAGTGTATTAAAAATGTTCTCAACCTTTACTCTACTAGTTCTGGACAAGTCATTAACCTTTCTAAGTCCAAACTCTATATGTTTTTTACTCCAGGCCTCATCCAACAATGAATTGTGTCCATCCTTGGTTTCTCCTTGGACACCCTGCCCTCCACTTATCTTGGGATTCCATTTTTCTTAGGTCATGTCAAACCTTCCTACTGGGACTCTGTCATTACTCATTTAAAGAACAAGATTTCTGCTTGGAAATCCCGTTGGTTGTCATTATCTGGTAGGATCCTGTTAATCAAAATAGTTCTCTCAACCATTCCTAACTATTACATTTTAGTCCTCCAAGCTCCCAAATCAGTTATTTCCCACATAGAGAAGATTATTCGTGCCTTCCTCTAGACAACTAATATGACCAATGAGAAAAAGGTTCCACATTCTCATTGGATAAATCAGATGGGGGTGCTGGGCTTCATGAATTAGTAGCTAGAAATAAAGCTTTTGGAGGTAAGTTGATTTGGAGCATATACTCTAAACCCCATTCCCTTTCGTGTAAGATTATGTAAGCTAAGTATTTAGATTCCCCTAATTCAAATATAATTTTTTCCATTTTTAATCCTCCCTTAGGGTCTCCTACATTGAATTTTATGATCTCATCGAGGGAGGTTGTACTCAATTTTTTGTCCTGGCAAGTTCACTATGGGGATCATGTGTCTTTTTGGGCAGATTCCTGGAATGGCTTCCCTCCTTTGTCTTCTATTAACTCTCTTGCAGAGGTAATGAACATTTTCATCCAATTTTGGGGTGACAAGTTGGTGGATTATGTAGATCATGTGGATATTCTTTCTCATAAAGCATTTTGGAAAGATCCCTTATCCCTTCCAATATCTCCTATCCATGCTAGGATATTTAATTCTATCCTTTCTACTAGAGTAGTTTTTTTATCTAAAAATTCTGATATATTGTTGTGGTGTCCTTCCAAGAATGGCAAGTATTCGGTTAAGGAGGGATATGGTGCTATCCAAAACATGAACAATCAGAATAGTTCTCACCAGAAATTCCTTTTCTACTAGAATAAGGTTGTTCTACCTAAAGCATGGGCTTTTTCCTGGCTTGCTCTTCAAAATAGGATACTAACTAGTGATAGATTGGATATATTGCAAATTTCTACTCTATTTAATTGTATCTCATGTGGTGAAGGTGTGAAATCTGTGGATCATTTGTTTATCTTTTGTACCTTTGCATCCCAATTTTGGGATTTTGTCAGGAATAAGTTTCATGTGGCTTTTCCACTGGCTCCATCTTTATGGGAACTTTTCCAATCTTGGGCGGTGTTGTTCTCACATTCCTTGTTTGCATGTTTATGGATTATTATCCCATCCACTGTCATATGGTCAATTTGGTGGGAGAAAAATAAAATAAACTTTTGAAAAATAGCTTATGATCTCTCCGTAGTCCTTTCTTCCATTGAGAGGCATATATCAGAACAAGTTAATAATATTGTTACTTCCCATTTTAACCTAAATGTCATTTTCTCTTCTTGGGATAGTCAGATCTTACAATCTTGGAAATCTCTGTCTCTCCCTTCTTCCCCTATTTTCCCTTGTATTAGGAAATTTCCCTTTGATAGGTTTTTAATCAAATGGCAGCCTCCCCATTCCCCCTTCATCAAATTAAACTTTGACGGTTCCTCTAATGGTAATCCCGGTGTTGCAGGAGTTGGAATTTGTTTAAGAAACCATTTAGGGAAAGTGTTGGCTTTGAAGCCTTCCCCCATTCCTGATAATACAAATAACATGGCAGAGGCAATTTCACTCCTAGAAGGACTAGTGTTAGCTATTTTTTTTTCAATTTTATACCTTCATATTGAAGGCGATTCCTCTATTATCATTAATGCATGTGTTAAAAAGTGCATTGACAATTAGTAGCTTAAATACATTTTGCAACAAATCTATTTTTTCATTGATTCTCTGCATAAGTTCACTATCTCGCATACCCTCAGAGAAGGTAATGCTCTTGCGGACTGCTTAGCAAATTTGGGAAGTGACAAAGTCCATCTAGACACCTCTTCTTCAGATTGTTCTCTTGATAATTCCTCTTCCCTGCTCTCAATTATTCATGATGACTTATGTTAAGGTAGGTTATATTGGTTTGTGTAGGTTTTGATGTTCATATATTTCTCTAATCTTAACAAGCCAAACTCTTTGTGATATGTCTTGGGTTGTGGTTAGATCAGTACTTCCTCATAGTTTCATATGTAAGTTGTTGAATGATTATTGTATGATGTTATGACAAGTTATTTTTTCTAATTCCTACCAAGCATATCTCGCATGTCTAAACTGAATTGGCCTCTAATTAGACTTGTACCTCAACATCATGACATATGCAAATTGGTGTCACATTTTACTATGATTCATTGTGATATTGGTGTCACATTTTATTATGTTTTAGTGTGATGTTGGTCGTTATCTTGTCATCCCTCTATATTGCATCATCTCAGATGCTTGGGTTCATGTGAGTCTCTATCCTCCTAGCTTCACAAATTGTGATTTGATAGCTCTGGTGGCTTCCCATCATGTGTGATCTGAGTTGGAATTTTTGGATAGACATGTGGCGAGTTTCGTTTGTTGCTTATGAGTTGATCATTTACTCTTGGGCTATACTTTTAGATTTTGATGGGATCTCATATCTTGTGCTTAATTGCACATTTATATATGGCATCATGTTTTGTTCTTATATTCTCCAGTTTTGTGTTCATTTTTTGTTACTGCTTTATTCCTCCTCCACACTCTGCTTTTGAATCTTGTTTTTATGCCTGTTTACCTTTCTATTTTATTGGTCATTCTGTGAATAGTTGTTGTCACTACCTCCTTTCATTTCTAGTTAGGCTATGTTTACGGGTTGCCTTATAATGTCTGGACGTCACAGTCTTATGGTGGGTATTAGTACTCGGGTGGATATTTGTTCATCTTTCTCTGATCTACACATGGATTATTATCTGTGAAATTATAGAATCTTTCTTGAAGTGGAAGAGTGGGAGAAATCATTTGTTGGTTTCATTAAGGAAGATATGTTGGCGACAATTTTCATTTGCAAATGACCTCACATCTGACAGGGTATTAAGAGAATTATCAGTCATGAAATATTATTCCCTTTTGGAAAGTGCATCATTTATCCTTTTCAAATTCTATTAGTTTTTTTTCAAATGCCTATGACCTTCTGCAATCCCCTTTCCATTTGGGTTTGATAGCCTCACGCTATGTAAAACCAGAGCTACTTGGTGAGAATAAGCTTGGTAGGGCACTGCAGAAGTATGATCTGTGGGGTGGTGCGGGTCTTATCAGTGGTCTCTTTCACCACCACTTGACCCTCAATCACCATGGGGTCTACACAATCCTCGAAAGCATTGAAAAAGCCTTAGAGCAATAATCCTTTAGGCTAGTCAAAATGATCTTGCAGCAATTTAATGGTTCTCTCACCAAGGAATGTGTGACTGGTGTGCATCAAGTTGTGTTTTCCCTCCTCGACCTTCTTAAGCCAGATCCATCCCCATCTGTTCGGCCTTCTTTTGATCCCTCACATGTCACTCCATTGACTGCTCAATCTGTCACAGACCTCAACTTGAATCTCGGTTCAGGTGGTGTCTCGGCTCCTCTCGGTTCGGGTGGTCAAACTATTTTTTTCTTTATGGAAGGCTAAAGTTTTATAATGTTGTTGCAGGTTTCTTTGTTCTGCTATATTTTTTGTCTACTGCAAGCTTGTTTTCATGCTGGATTCTTGATGGGATATAGTTCTCTCAGAGCACTCGACAGTTTTGGGATAGTCTTGTGGTTCATGGTTTACGATGTGTATATATCTCAAACATGGCTCAGGGGTATTCTGTACATAAGCTTTTTTAATGCCTAAGGGCTTAATATCTTAATAGATTTAGGGAGATTAGGAGTTTGGGTTTTTTTTGCCTACGAGCTTTTTGTAATGCCTACAGGCCTATGTAATAGTTAGAATTAGGCTCTTGTAGTAGGGGTTATTCTCTCTATATATGTAACTAGCCTCGGCTAGCTGGGATACTTATAATTTCTAAATTCTCTTTTGTACTTGAGCAATGATCAAAGTTTTTCTTTCTAGAGATCTTGAAAGTTTGATGAGGTATTTTGAAAGCTTCATGTGGGATTTCTATTGCAGATCATGGTTGCTTTGCATGTGAGTTCTCCAACATTGAGAAATTGGTACAACATTTGATATTTTTGTGTATCTCTACTTCTATCTATATATCTGCTCCAAACCTTTAAATATCTTTGTATGTTTGGAATGTTAAAAGAAAAATCCAAATTATAAGAAAATAATGGAAACATTGAATGATTCTGTGTATTTTGTGTGAGTTTTGGTGCGCTCTAATGTTGTTCTAGAGCTTGACTTTCCAAATGATCTTTGTATCAGTTGTGCATACCAAATGATGATCTAATATATATGGTTGCAAATAGATCACCATTCTTTTGAGTGTTCTTTGTGTATTCGCTTTTGTCCTGTAACAATGTGCTTATCTCTGTTGATGATTCCTAAAATATCTCAAAAAAAATTATTTCTCTATACATTCAGAGCATGTCGTGCTCAACCCTTGTGGATCCCATTGGACCCCACACACTTTGAATGAAAAGACACCTACCTCTGCACATCAAACAAAATTGTTATATAAAAATGAGCATATGAATTCGTGTGTTTGGAAATTCTTGCTTTCTTGGACATTCGTGTTAGACTAGCAGTTATTATGCATGTGAAGATCAAATCATATGTTTATAGAAGCATGTATGATTAGTGCATGATGATTATTCATTGTATAAACAAATGCTATGACATGTATGAGGAGACTGATAAACTTAATATTGAAGATATTGTAGTGAATCATTTACTTGTTTTCAAGAAGAATCTATTGGAAATTGAGGGCAGTGTACCTGAAGAACTATATGGGAGATTTGAGACAAGGAAACAGTTAGCACAGATTGAGGATGAAACAATAAAAAATTATGAAATTGACAATATGCTACCTGTGATATCTATAAAAGAAAGGGAAGAATATTTAAATAATTGAAACCTTTATTGAGAACAAAGACTAGATTACTAAAAAATTATGGCAAGAAAGTATGATGAAATCACTTAAGAGACTCAGAAAGCACTGGAGAAAATATTTATGAACTCTACTCCTGAGAAGACTCCACTTCCTAAAACTACTTTGCCTACATCCTTAGGAATGGGAGAGAGCTTGAAACCAGCTGAGGCAAGTGCTGAGAAGAGCGAAGTTGATATGCAACCATATTTCTATGTTTCTGGTGTACTTGTGTCACTTGACACCTCCAATGATGAGAAGGACCCATTTGCAAAAAGTATGGACAACACTATTGCTGAGGAAGCAGAGCAGAAAGAGGAAGAAGAGCAGAAGAAAGAACAGAGTGAAGTAGTACAGGATGAAGGACAGAAAGAACATGAAGAAACACATGAAACCAAAACTGAGGTAAACACATCTTCTATCTCATTGTTGGCAAGGAAAGAAAATCCAATAGATTTTGATGTTGATTGCATGGATGAAGATGAGCTAGTAAAATTGGCTTTTACTACACTTACTAAAGCCAAGGAGAGATCAGAGCAATAAGGTGACAAAAAGGCTAAGGTAATAACCAGAGCAATTGATATTGTGAACAAATTGCTTCTAGTACCTATTGTTTTCCAGCACAAAGATGATATTGAAAACCTGAGGATAACACTTGATGAATTTGATGGTTATTATGAGAGTTTGATAAAGATTACAGAGGAGAAGGCATAAAATAACTACTCGGAGAAGAAGCTATCCAAAGTTTTCAAGTCTATCTCATGGGACTTGACATTTTGAATAATACTACTGCAAATGCTAAGACTTGTATTGGACATGGAAGGAAACTATTTAGTTACTGCATGAATCCTATCAGGCATGTTCAGAACATTGAAGACATCAGTGCCAAGGATAGGGAAACTTTGAACAGTATGATGGACAATTGTGAGACCTCTTCAAAATATGTAATAGAATAGGACAAGGAAGTAACAAATTTTTTGGAAAAACTAGATGTATTGGATATTGAGAAAGGGAGAGTACTGACCAGATTCAATTTTCTGAAGAGCTTAATCACTCCTAAGCTATCCATAATTGAAGCACACTTATCAGACATGGAGAAGACTACATATTCATTAACTAACTCTATGTCTATAGAGTTGAAAGAAGCAGAGACTACATCATTTGCATTGAATGGACTAATTCATGTTAGTCAACTATTTCTTAAGTCATGGAGTACTGAAGTGAAGATCTTGGAAGATTCCTTTCAATATATTCGGAAACTAGTGAGAAAGCAGTAATTTTATTACTTTTTATGCACCTTTGTCATTGTTTTCAAAGGGGGAGAAGAGAAGAAAAATGAATGGGAGAAGAGAGAAGAGAAAAATGAATAAGGAGAAGGAGAAGATAACGTATAAGGGAATATGAGAAAAAGAAAATAGAGAAAGGAGAGATAGTTTTGTTTTGTTGGAACACTTAGTCATTTTTTTGTTAAGTGTTTCCATCAATGAAAAAGGGAGAGATTTTTGGCAAGCAATCTACTTTTTATGATGTGATTCACTTTTTGTTTTTCATTTATGGCAACACATCTGGGTTATAGATCGATTCCTATGAAGTTAAGTTTTGGTGACTCTGAAATCGACTAAGTACATAAGAAGAGATACAGAGGTATTTTGGGTATCAAAGATCAAGATCGATGAGTTAAGGTAAGAGAGATTAGAGGAAGATAGTATGGGGTATGTGTGACCTCCACCTAAGATTGATTTTTTTTTGGTAATGTTTATAGAAAGTTAGAGAGATTTGAAGATAGACAGACAACAACAGAACAATGATACAGAGCAGTTGGACAGAAGTGATGATTCAAAGAGTATGACGTGGACTCCTAGAAATCAGAGTTGGATTATGATTGTTGATAACCTACACTTTGATTATGTAAGAGTGCTGACTATGCATTTGACATTTTTTTTATTAAATATTTTTTTTATTAAATATATTTTGTATTGAGATTTGACTATGTAATATTTGGTTAAGAGAGTCAACTTGGTAAAGATAAAAGATATATAGATGGAGATCTATTTGTTGAGTGAAGTATGAGAGAAGATTGGATTGATGATATGTTTTGAGGAGATACAAATTGCAGATTAGAGGATGACATAGATCATTGATGAGCTATGAACATGAACTATCTAAGCATTAGAGATGCTTGTTTTTTTCATTACTGAGAACATTTTGTAATAGAATTACATTGTAAGAGCTATATGCTCAGTTGGCCCCTAACAGGGTGTTGTATACCTTTAACAGGGTTGTTATTCCTTTAACAAGGAAATGTACTATGTAATATTCAGCTCCTAACATGGCTAGGTCTCCTAACAGGGACATTATACTTTAGTGCATGCTTGTGGGTACCATCCCCACCGGGGTGTTCCCTTGGCTAGGGTTTCCTTGACAACAAAATTATGGTGTTATGAGTACTGTGTTATTTTCTTATGTTCTTTTCATTTCTGCAAGTATATGGTTAATGTTTAATTGGCTGAAATTTTTTAATAAGTGTTGTAATACTGATTCACCCCCCTCTCAGTATTACCTAATCCTAACAATTGGTATCAGAGCTTTTGGCCCTTGGACAAAAAGTATAAAAACTTAAGGGAGATCAAAATGGATTTGGATAGTTTGCAAGAATACTTTGATGCTTCAATAGAAGACCTTGACAAAGCAAAAGAAGAGAATGGAGAATTAAGATTCAACATGCGAAGAGATGAGAAATTTATAAAGAAACTCAGAGACTAGCTTGAACTTTCCAGGATTCAGAGACAGGATCTTGTGGTTCAGATAAAAGAAGATTCAGACAAACACAATTCAGATAAGATGAAGCAACTTGAAGAAGAAAATGAAACTTTGAAACTTGAGAATGAAGCTATGACTAAAGAGATTCAATTACAAAAATATGCTAAGAAGAAGATTGAAGAAACCTTGAATAGTGCATTAGAACAAATGAAGAATGAGGATGAAAACTACAAGAACAAGTATCTAGAATTGGAGAAATACAATCAGATTATAAAAGGTGAAATTTTTGAGGCAAAGAAACACATTGAGAAACTTCACACTAGCAGTGATTTGATTGATGAACAAAGAGACAGATAGAAACCTAAAAATGGTATGACTGGTATTGGCTTCAATGAAGCTGAATTCTCAAAGAATCAGGAAGAGAAATATGATGCAAAGATTGATGTTGAAAAACCTACTATTGAAGAACCTAGAGAGAAGATCAGACCTTTCAGAGGTAGATGCTTTGGTTGTAACAAGTTTGGATACATGAAAATAGATTGCAGAGGTAATGCCCCTTTTAAGACCTTTTCTGGTTATTGTTTTAATTGTAATGGATATGGGCACAAGAAAGTAGAATGCAGGAAACCTAATCAACTTGGCTATATACAAGACAATGGAAAAGAACCTACAGTGAAACCTACATGCTACAAATGTAATAATCTTGGACACATTGTGAAGTAATGTAAGCTACAAGTAAATTAGGAAAGAAGACCTCTTATATATTACAAATGCAATAATCCAGGTCATATAGAAAAGTTTTGCAGGTATAATGGAGTAAACAATAGAAGAGTACCACCTACTATGAATACATAGAAGAATGGAAGTGATATTGGTAAGAGTGTTGTAGATTTAAAGAATGATTTTGATAGTTGTTTCAAGAAAGCAGAAGATAACAACTATGGTAAGATATGGAATATCAAAGAAACAAGTGAGACATTGGTTTAGGGAGAGACCGTAGATGCTACTGGATCTTTGCCTGATGGTAGTAAAGCAAAATTGACCTAATTGGCTGATCATGGCCTTAAGGGGAGCATTTAATAAAGAAATCAAGATAAATGTCACCCTGTAACTTGTGGATTGAGCTCATGTGAGCTTAGGTATGAGCATGGATGACATCATGGAGTTTACAGTTAAGAGTGCAACATTAGTCGATGCATATATTTTTATAGCGAGATCTATAGCCGACTAGGCCGTATTGGGTAAAGTGAACTTTTATAACTTAAACATTGTATAGAGAACCATATGATGATCTATTTCCTTACCATTTGATGAAGAGAGACCTAAGGAGATCAAAGAGTAGAGAGATTCAATCTATCCTACATTTGCATTGTGTGATCGATTGAAGTGAAAACTTGGAATTCAACGTGAAAGAGATATTTACATCATCTAGCTATGGATGCGCCTGTTATTTTTGTTGTAGATTGACCTAGGTATAAGTTCAAGAAACATCCATTCAAGTCTTGTGAAGAAGACCCTAAAGGAGCATTTTCTCGGACACCCTAAAAAGTTTTACACGTAGAAGATATTAGGGCTTACATTCATTATAAGTATGATATACTAGGTATTGATGAAATTTCTACTCAGATGGAGTATATGACTGATAAAGGAATTATGAGAGATGAATAAAAACATATTGATCAGTTGAGCACTATGAAAATTTTGGATTTGTATGAATTCGACGAAGAAGAATGGTTTAAGATATTATTGAGCGAGTACATGACCAGTTCATTTGGATAGGTGAGCAACATGTGAAGATTTGTAGTGATTTAATTCATGAGATTACTAGATTGGACAATATAGGAATCATTCCTGTTGTACAAAAATATGTGAAGAAGAAAGTCAAAACCCTAACTCGCTCAAAATGGGACACGCGAGAAATCTCTGTGAATGACATCTTTCAACAAGATGTGAGACTAATTTCTATGATACTTTGCTACAAATTATACTACAACAGTAGACCTAATTTAGTATCAGTAGGATTTATCATGATGGCATGGAGAATAGTGAAAGAAAATGTCAAATATAACCTATGCGAAGTGTTAACACAACAATATTTGGAGAATGTAAAATTGATAAAGAAAGATAGACTGAAGACCTTCAGATTTGGCTCACTATTGGTACATATGTTCATCCACATTGAACATAGATTCTAAGGCATGCACCCTAGTGGTTGGAAAATAGGGATACCTACTGGTATTCAGATCACACAGAGCTACATAAGATAGAACAGGACATGGGTTGATGGTGAATTATTTGGCATGATCAAAATCCTTCAAAGACAGATGAAAGGTAGATACAGGATACCTGATGACATAGTTGAGAAGTACAAGGATACAATCTATTTCATGGTTGAAACTAATTGTGTATGCTTTGAGGCAGTCACACCAAGGAAGAAATGGTGTTATCCTATGGGATATGAGGTAAGTTCAGAAGTACTAACTATGCAAGTTGAACATGTTCTTGCATCTGCGATTCATACATCTGAATAAAGATGGGGAACCTATGAGGAGAAATCAGCTAAGGTAAGAGAGGAATAGACCAGAGGTTTAAGGAAAAGGAAAATTGATAACATTGTGCATGAATGTGGTGTGAAGGAAGGACTGAGAGAGGAAGAGTTGAAAGAAGTGAAAAGGAAAATGGAAGAATGATCTTATGGATTGGCAGGTGCTAGTACTTTTGCCCTTCCACATCCTGAAGTTGTGATGAAAACTGTTGTACCCACTGCAGACATTAATTTAGACACCTTCTCTCCACCATAGCATACATAACAAGCTAAAAATATTACTCCTAGAGTAAGCACTAGATCTAGAAGACAAACACCACCTAAGGAACAAAACACTATGAGACAAGAGGAGAAAATTTAAAGTCAGAAACACATATAGAAGCCTGACTTGAAGATGATTGAGAAGAGAGCTATAGAGTAGGGGAAACTAGTTTCTATAAACAAATACTATGACAGGTATGAGGAGACTGATAAACTTAAGATTGAAGATATTGTAGTGAATCATTTACTTGTTTTCAAGAAGACTCTATTGGAAATTGAGGGAAGTGTACCTGAAGAACTATATGGGATATTGGAGACAAGGAAATAGTTAGCATAGATTAA
This sequence comes from Thuja plicata, assembly GCA_018584345.1. Lineage (NCBI taxonomy): Eukaryota > Viridiplantae > Streptophyta > Pinopsida > Cupressales > Cupressaceae > Thuja > Thuja plicata. The sequence continues at coordinate 901,922 of MU226828.1, read as the reverse complement.
AGATGAAATAATCAAAAATTAGGAAATTTACAATATGCTACCTGTGATATCTATACAAGAAAGGGAAAGAATATTCAAAGAATTGAAACCTTTATTGAGAAAAAAATTAGATTACTGAAAATTATGGAAAGAAAGTATGATGAAATCACTGAAGAGACTCAGAAAGCACTGGAGAAAATATTTATGAACTCTACTCCTGAGAAGACTCCACTTCCTAAAACTACTTTGCATACATCCTTAGGAATGGGAGAGAGCTTGAAACTAGCTGAGGCAAGGGATGAGAAGAGAGAAGTTGATACATAACCATATTTCTATGTTTCTGGTGTACCTGTGTCACTTGACACCTCCAATGATGAGAATGACCCATTTTTTGGAAAGATTGTTGGAACGCTACAATGTAAACAATTGTTGTTTTTTCATTGATGTCAAACTTTAACTGGTGAGATTATTGCTATCTATTTGAGTACCATATCTATTGATTGATGAAGGAGATTTAACAAGAAGACCAAGTGGAATGGTTGAGTTATGGAAAATCACAAGGGTACTTGATCAATTGCCACATTGGCAAGTAATGTGTTGTTTATCTTTCAATGATAGTTTACTGTGAATAGTTTATGCTAGGCAAAGTTAGTGATGACTGAGCACTAGTAAATTGCTGAGGAAATGAGTGATGACTGAGCAAAAGAACACTGTGTTGGCTGAGCAGCAGTATTTTGGTAATTGGTGAGATTTGAGATCTCTGGATGGCATAATTGATTTTATTGGGATATGTAAAGTTAATTAAGGATAAGCATGATTGGTCCACACTATTTAAATGCATAGGTAACCGTAATTAATGCATGGATCAAAGATTTAATTTGTGATTACTTTGGAGAAGTAGATTAATTGTATAGATGGAAAGATCTGTTGGATCTGAACTAACCTAAGATCTACGATCTTGATTAAGCGACAAAATATTTATCTGACCTACATGTAGAGGTATAAGATAACCTCAAGGGGTTATTCATGAAGTGTGTAAGAAGTGTATGCAAGAGGATTACATAGTTAATTGACAGATTAGCTTAATCAAAGTAGAGAAGGCTAAACAAAGAAGTAGTAAGTTGCAAGAGTGATTGCTTGATAGATTTCCATGCAGATCTGAAGATTAAAAAGAGAATGGAGGTCACTCAGTGAATTAGCATAAGAGATGAATTGGATCTGGATTTGAAAATTAAGTTATATGTATCAGATCACACCTGTTGATTACTTTCTAACCATTGTATTAGTCAAAATCCTTTAACCAAGTTGACTTAACAGTCATTGTATAAATCCTTTAAGAAAGGTTACATTTAGGTGGAATGTTCTAAGTCATCTAACAAGGCCACTCCTGAAAGGTGATTAAATCCTTTAACCAGGTCACATTTAGCAATGTGTTTTGTAACCTTTAACAGGGTTGGCTCCTAACAGAGCTCACTTCAGAAGAGTGAAAAGTTGATAGCATGTTATTGGTGGTTTTTCCCATATTGGGTTTCCACGTTAAATAATGGTGTTAACTTGTGTAAATGTTTATTTTGTGTTTTACTGTTAAGTTTCTACAGGTTGATTACATCAGAACAATAAACTTTATATGTATGTTGTTATTTTATGTTATTGTTACCGATTAGATCTTAGTTGTTCAAATTGATATAAAGTTGAAATGGGCACATCTAGACCTAAGGATAACTGATTCACCCCCCCTCAGTTATTATGAATTCATTCTAACAATTGGTATCAGAGCATTGGTCTCTTGAAAATAGTTTGAAGGTACTTGGAGCAAAAGATCAAGATGTATAAAAAGGAGGTACCAAAGTTGAACAAAGATAATTTCCCTGCATGACAGAGTTTGATGAAACTGCATCTGGATGGTATCGGTGATTTTGCTAAGCACTATGTTGAACATGATTATGTAGCCCCCACTGCACCTACCACAGCTACATAGTTAAGAGAAAAGCAGGAGCACAATCAAGCAATGTTGGAGTTTGAATCATCTCTAAAATATCATGAGTTTGAAGACATAAAGAATTGTACAACTACAAAGCAAATGTGGGATGTCCTAGAAACTATCTATGGAGGAGACACAAATATGTTGAGAAGAGGTAAGTTTGATGAAATGAAAATACAAGAAGTAGAAAATATAGTTCAATATTATGGTAGGATAAAGGAAGTTGTAAATGCTATCAGAGGAGCTAAGGGAACCATTGATTATAACACCATTATGAGCAAGGTATTGAGGACTCTTCTTCATTTATATGCTATTAGAGTCTCTGTAATTCAAGAGTTAAGATGTACTCCTAATAATAATTTGACTTTGGAAGCTTTGGTAGGTAGACTTACTACATTTGAGATGTCAAATTTTGATAACTATACTCCACAAGCTATTGAATCTGCATTCAGATCCTAGTTGGTCCTTAACAAATCAAAAAAAGGAAATAAATGTGTGAATAGTGACATCGACAGTACAGATGATGATCTGGAAGAACTTGAAGCACTCATGCAAAAAAGACTATCTAGAGGAAAAGGAAAATTCAAAGGTAAACTTCCTATCATTTGTTTTTCATGTAACAAAGTTGGTCATATTGCTGCAAGATGTCCTGATAAGAATGAAAAAGATGAAAGAAGAAACAACAAGTACAAAGACAGAAAGGATGACCGATACTTTAAAAAGTATAAGGATTACAAAGACAAAGGTAATAAATCTTTTTATATAGTTGAAGAAGCTTCTGAGAGTGAAACTGATAATTCTGATGAAAATGATATAGAAGTTGCGTATGTTTCTATGAAAGATGATTCTAATGATGATGGAAAAAATGCACTAATTTCTTAAATGAGTAAAGGTGACCGTTGAATCATTGATAGTGGTTGTTCACATCACATGACTGGTGATAAAGATAAATTTGAAACCTTAGATCAGTGTAAAGGTGGTTATGTTAAATTTGGTAATGATGCACCATGTCTTGTTAAAGGGAAAGGAT
>MU226828.1:885299-896824 GCA_018584345.1 Thuja plicata | reverse complement strand
TTTCTCTAAAAACATTCATTCAAGGCTCACAATCCTTTCATATCTTGAAACCAATAGTACTCAATATAATAGAATAACATCAATTATTGATTCTGCAATCAAATATTAATTCTTCTCACCAAGTTTCAAAGACTATGGCATGTTTACGGCTTCCATGAGCCGAGATTATAGTTTACCATCACACGGGTCTGTGAACATGTACGTGGAAGGGAGTTTGTCACCTTTTCGCTTCAAATGTCGAGTCACACACGAGACTGTCTCCAATAACCGATACTATCTGCATAACTCTTGAGCACTGATTCTTTTGCATATACTGCATGTTATAGATCATTCATGGACTGAGATTGAGTAGCGATATGGGGGTCGACTTCCATTTTGGGCATGAATAGGATAGTATATTCATCACCTTCCTAAATTGATCATTGATTATCGATTATCGATTCTCTCTTGGGTCACCAACCAACAAGAGAGAATCTTTCTCTCCTTAGCTGTTGATGGGATTGGCTATGCCATACTCCCCAAAATATCAACCGAAGTCTTACGGCTTGCACATAACAGCAGTGGCCGCCACCTTTTTATCTCTCTTCGAATATACACATATTTATAATACGTTGCCACCATTTCCTTATCAAATGCCGAGTTCCATATCCTATGCTCGTCGACCATCATTATGCAACTTGATATCATAACTCAACACCACTGGAAACCGTTACCAATCCGTTGCCAAATAAAACCAAACATTAACATCCCAAACTGGACTGTCATTCAAAACAAAAATAATATACGGTCACCCAATACTATATCTTAACTCTGTGAATACATTTTGCAATACATAATAATGTATTAACCATCCAAAGTGAAACATAAGAGAATCATAAATCACTACTAGTAAAATACATTTCATTAAACGGGAAGATTACAAAATGTGAACGGCTCTCTGGCTGGCAGCCAGAGAGCCCAAATCCTTACATCTCCTTTTCACTATCAAAATGTAACCTCCCTCTTTCTATCCCCCTTTTGATTTCACAATCTTGTCTAAATAAAGACAATCACGGCAGTTACAAAACCGGACATTTCCCTTCGACGCCTTATATTCTATTCGGTTACAAATATCTTTTAAACCGATTTTTAATACATTGAAAACATTAAAACATAGTTTAATATATGTCCCATGAAGTTATAAATGACTTCAAATATATCAATATTCTGATAACAAGCAAATGGCAAGGTGCCCCTGCACCATAATACTTCTGAGAGCATTCTGGAATTAGTTCATACTGATCTTTGTGGTCCCATTGGAGAGAAAAGTTATTGTGGAGATAAATATTTCATTCTATTTGTTGATGATTACTCAAGAATGATGACTGTTATGTTTCTTAAGGAAAAATCTGATGCATTCCAGTTATTTAAGTGGTACTTGGAAAAAGTTGAAAAGGAGACACACAAAATTCTGAAATGTTTAAGATCTGATAGAGGAGGCAAGTTTATTTCTAATGAGTTTAATAGGTTCTGCAATGACCAAGGGATAAAAAGACAGATGTCTGCACCTAGAACACCACCATAGAATGATATTGCTGAGAGAAGAGATAGATCTATCATGGATTGCACAAGAACACTAATGATGGAGAAGAATGTTGCACAAAAATATTGGAGAGAAGTTGTAAGTACAGTAGTCTATACCCTGAGTAGAGTACAAGTCAAGAAAGGTACTAATGCTACACCTTATGAGCTATGGTATGGATATGCACCTAATGTGAGATATTTCAAAGTTTTTGGAAGCAAATGTTTTATACTATAGGATAACATAAATGGAAAACTTGATGCTAAAGGTGAGGAAGGCATATTTTTTGGTTACTCAATGAAAAGTAAAGCATACAAGTATTTGAATTCTAATACTAATAAAATTTTGGAAAGTGCAAATGTTAGAATTGATGAATATGCAGAAAGAAATGAAACTAAAATCACACAAGAACCTGAAAGTCACAAATCATTCGTCTATATGGATTAAGAAGATTCTTGTGAATTACCTAAACCTGAGAAAGAGGTTGCCAAGCAACATCTAGCACCTGTTGAGTCAGAGACTGAGATTGTCGGGCAACATGAGGTAATTGCTGAGCTATCTGATGGAGATGTCGAGTCACATAATCAACTTGAATTGAACATGAATGATCAATATGAAGCAGAAAAAGAACCTACTCTAGAAAATTATGTAAGGAGGCACCATAAATCTGATCAAATTGTAGGATCGAAGGATTATTTAGTTATGACAAGAAGTAAGTTGAGAGACAATACATGCTTGTTATGTGATTTTGAGCCTAAAACAGTAAAAGATGCCTTAGACAATGAAGATTGGATACAAGCCATGAATGAAGAAATCAAAAGATTGAGAAGAACAATACTTGGACACTTGTACCTAGGCCAAATGACAAGAATGTAATTGGTACTAAGTGGGTATTCAGAAATAAGCTAAATGAACATGGAGAGGTAACAAGAAACAAAGCTAGACCGGTATGCAAAGGTCATGCATAAGAGGAAGGAATTGATTATGGAGAAACATTCGCCCCAGTTGCAAGATTAGGAGTAAGAACCTTACTTACATATTTGCCTAAAAAGGTTTTAAAGTCTATCAAATGGATGTAAAGTTAGCATTTCTAAATGGAATATTAGAAGAAGAAGTATACATTGAAAAAGATGAAGGATTTGTTGACCCAAGCAAGAAGAACATGGTTTGCAGATTACACAAGGCACTATATGGACTGAAGCAAGCACCAAGAGCATGGTATGAGATATTGCACAATTATATGATGAAGATTGGATTTGCTATAACCAGTGACAAAAGTAATCTGTATTTGAAGATAGAGAAAAGTAAAGGTACTTTATTAGCTGAAATTTTTGTTGATGACATTATATTTAGTGGACAAGATGTGTTATGCCAAGCATTTGCAAAGGAGATACAAACTAAATTTGCTCGATGTCTATGTTTGGTGAGATAAAAAAATTTGTTGGCTTACAAATATATCAGATGAAGGATGGTATCTATATTACTCAATCAAAATATGTCAAGGAGATACTAAAAACTTTTGGAATGGAAGATTCAAAACTAGTGAGTACACCCATGGCTACTAGGCAGAAGTTGACAAAGAATGATGATATAAAAGAAGTAAATCAAACCCTTTACAGATCAATGATTGGAAAGATGCAATATGTTGTACACAGTAGACCTGATATTGCACTGGATGTTGGTATTGTTGCAAGATTTTCTGCCAATCTCAAAGAAACTCATATGATGGCAGTAAAAAGAATTCTGAGATATTTGAAAGGAACAGATGACTATGGTCTGTATTACAAAAGGAATGACAAGTTTGAACTCAGAGTCTATATTGATTTTGATTGGGCTAGAAATGTGGATGATAGAAAAAGCACCACAGGTGGAGAATTTCTTTTAGGAAAAAGATTAGTTTCATGGACAAGCAAGAAACATAATTGCACCTCACAATCTATAGTTGAAGTCGAGTATGTAGCAGTAGCAGTTAATTGTTCTAATATTGTGTGGTTGAAGATACTACTGAAAGCTATGAAAGAGGAGATCGCAGAACCAATTGTCATATATTGTGATAACACGAGTGCCATTAATATTTCCAAGAACCTTGTAATGTAGTCTAAAACAAAGCATACATCTATCAAGTATCATTACTTGAGGGAGCTAGTTTAGAAGAAGCAAGTGAGAATGGAATATGTGAATACTAAGGAACAGTTAGTAGACATATTTACAAAGGCACTACCCAAGGATGCTCATGAGTACCTGTGAGGTAAATTAGGGGTGATTCCCCTAACTAAGGCTAATTAGTTCAGAATGGAACTATTGCATCAAATGTTATATTCAAAATATTTTACACATTGATGCACAGGTAGTCACACTTTAGGATTATACCTAAAGCTGTGAAAGATAGACAAAGATAGAAAAGAGGATCGGTCATAAGCAAGATGACAGGAACAACATGATACAAAGTTTAGAATAGAAGAATCTGCATGATGAAGATGTCAACATCTTTGGAATTGTTGTCAAAGAGGGAGAGATTACTGAGAAAAAGAAATAAAGAGGGAGAGATTACTAAAAAAGAGGTTGTTGTCAAAAAGGGAGAGATTAATGAAAGGAGTCTACAAATGAACAGAAACATAAAGATTTCAGTGTGATTATAGACACAGAGGGAGAAAATTTTTACAAGATGAGAATCAGAATGAAGCTAAAGACATTAATGAAGATTTGTTCATATCAAGGAACACATGTAGACTGTTTGGATTGTATGGTAACTATGGTTGAAAATTATTTTTTTATTGTTTAGTGTTGTCATCAATTCCAAAGAGGGAGATTGTCAGAAAGCTACAATGTAAACAATTGTTGTTTTGTCTTTGATGTCAAACCTTAACTGGTGAGATTATTGCTATCTGATTGAGTACCATATATATTGATTGATGAAGGAGATTTAACAAGAAGACCAAGTGGAATGATTGAGTTATGGGAAATCACAAGGGTACTTGATCAGTTGGCACATTGGAAAAGTAATGTGTTGTTTATCTTTCGATGACAGTTTACTGTGAAAATTTTATGCCAAGCGAAGTGAGTGATGACTGAGCACTAGTAAATTGCCAAGGAAACCGGTGATGACCAAGTGAAAGAACATTGTGTTGGCCGAGCAACAGTATTTTGGTAATTGTTGAGATTTGAGATCTCTGGCTGACATAATTGATTTTATTGGGATATGTAAAGTTAATTAAGGATAAGCACAATTGGTCCACACTATTTAAATGCATAGGTAGCCGTAATTAATGCATGGATCAAATATTTAATTTGTGATTGCTTTGGAGAAGTAAATTAAATGTATAGATGGAAAGATCTGTTGGATTTGACCTAACCTAAGATCTATGATCTTGATTAAGAGGAAAAATATGTATCTGACCTAGATGAAGAGGTATAAGATAACCTCAAGGGTTATACATGAAGTGTGTAAGAAGTGTATGCAAGAGGATTGCATAGTTAATTGACTGATTGGCTTAATCAAAGCAGAGAAGGCTGAATAGAGAAGAAGAAATTTGTGAGAGTGATTGCTTGACAGATTTCCAAGTAGATCTAAAGATTGAAAAGAGAATGGAGGCCACTCAGTAAATTAACATAAGAGATGAAGTGGATCTGGATTCTCAAAGTAAGTTGTATGTATCATATCACACCTGCTGATTACTTTCTAACCATTGTATCAGTCAAAATCCTTTAACTAGGTTGACCTAACATTAATTGTATAAATCCTTTAAGCAAGGTAACATTTAGGTGGAATGTTCTAATTCCTCTAACAAGGCCACTCCTAAAAGGGTGATTAAATCCTTTAACCAGGTCACATTTAGCAATGTGTTTTGTAACCTTTAACAGGGTTGGCTCCTAACAAAGCTCACTTCAGAAGAGTGAAAATTTGATAGCATGTTATTGGTGGTTTTTCCCATATTGGGTTTCCACGCTAAATACTGGTATTAACTTGTGTGAATGTTTATTTTGTGTTAACTGTTAAGTTTCTACAAGCTAATTACATCTAAATAGTAAACTACATATGTATGTTGCTGTTTTATGTTATTGCTACCGAGCAGATCTGAGTTGTTCAAATTGGTATAAAGTTGAAATGGGCACATCTAGAGCTAAGGATAACTGATTCACCCCCCCCTCTTAGTTATTCTAAATTTATTCTAACACCATTTTCATAAATTATGGACAACACAATTGCTAAGGAAGCAGAGAAGAAAGAGGAAGAAGAGCAGAAGAAATAATAGAGTGAAGCAGTACAGGATGAAGGACAGAAAGAACATGAAGAAAAACATAAAATCAGAACTGAGGTAAACACATCTTCTATCTCATTATTGGAAAGGAAACACAATCCAATAAATGTTGATGTTGATTGCATGGATGAAGATGAGCTATTAAAATTGGCTTTTACTGCACTTACTAAAGCCAAGGAGAGATCAGAGCAAGAAGGTGACAAAAAGGCTAATGTAATAACCATATCAATTGATACTGTGAAAAAATTTCTTCCAGTACCTATTGTTTTCCAGTACAGAGATGATATTGAAAAATTTAAGATAACACTTGATGAATTTGATGGTTATTATGAGATTTTGATAAAGATTGTAGAGGAGAAGGTAGAAAAGAACTACCGAGAGAAGAATCTATCAAAATTTTGTAAGTCTATCTCATGGGACTTGAGCATTTTGAAAACTACTACTGCAAATTCTAAGATTTGTATTGGACATGGAAGGAAACTATTTAGTTACTACATGAATCCTATTAGGCATGTTCAGAACATTGAAGACATCGTTGCCAAGGACATGGCAAGTTTGAATAGTATGATGGACAGTTGTGAGACCTCTTCACAATCTGTAACAAAATTGGACAAGGAAGTAACAAGAATTTTGGCAAAACTAGATGTATTGGATATTGAAAAAGGGAGAGTACTGACCAGATTCAATTTGCTAAAGAGCTTAATCACCCCTAAGCTATCCATAATTAAAGCACTATATTGTTAGGATTAGGTAATACTGAGAAGGGGGTGAATCAATATTACAACACTTATTAAAACTTTTCAGCCAATTAAACATTAACCATATACTTGCAGAAATGAAAAGAACATAAGAAAATATCACAATACTCATAACACCATAATTTTGTTGTCAAGGAAACCCTAGCCAAGGGAACACCCCGATGGGGATGGTACCCACAAACATGCACTAAAGTATAGTGTCCCTGTTAGGAGTCCTAGCCATGTTAGGAGTTGAATATTACATAGTACATTTCCTTGTTAAAGGAATAACAACCTTGTTAAAGGTATACAACACCCTGTTAGGGGCCAACTGAGCATATAGCTCTTACAATGTAATTCTATTACAAAATGTTCTCAGTAATGAACAAAACAAGCATCTCTAATGCTTAGATAGTTCATGTTCATAGCTCATCAATGATCTTTGTCATCCTCTGATCTGCAATTCGTATCTCCTCAAAAAATATCATCAATCCAATCTTCTCTCATACTTTGCTCAACAAATAGATATCCATATATATATCTTTTATCTTTACCAAGTCGGCTCTCTTAACCAAATATTACATTGTCGGATCTCAATACAAAATATATTTAATAAAAAAAATATCAAATGCATAGTCGGCACTCTTACATAATCAAAGTGTAGGTTATCAAAAATCATAATCCAACTCTGATTTCTAGGAGTCCATGTCATACTCTCTGAATCATCACTTCTGTCCAACTGCTCTGTATCATTATTCGGTTGTTGTCTGTCTATCTTCAAATCACTCTAACTTTCTATAAACATTACCAAAACAAAATCAATCTTAGGTGGAGGTCACACATACCCCATACTATCTTCCTCTAAGCTCTCTTACCTTAACTCATCGATCTCAATCTTTGATACCCAAAATACCTTTGTATCTCTGCTTATGTACTTAGTCAATTTTAGAGTGACTAAAACTTAAATTCATAGGAATTGATCTATAACCCAGATGTGTTGCCATAAATGAAAAACAAAAAGTGAATCACATCATGAAAAATAGATCACTTGCCAAAAATATCTCCCTTTGGCATTGATGGCAACACTTAACAAAAAAAAATGACTAAGTGTTCCAACAAAACAAAATTGTCTCTCCTTTCTCTATTTTGTTTTTCTGTTATTCCCTTATACATTATCTTCTCCTTCTCCTTATTTACTTTTCTCTTCTCTTTTCTCCCATTCATTTTTCTTCTCTTCTCCCCCTTTGACAACAATGACAAAGGTGCATACAAAGTAATAAAATTAGTGCTTGCTCACCAGTTACATAATATATTAAAGAAATATGTTTAAGAGGTAAGTTTGATGAAATGAAAATACAAGAAGGAGAAAATATAGTTCAATATTATGGTAGGATAAAGGAAGTTGTGAATGCTATCAGAGGAGCTAAGGGAACCATTGATTATAACACCATTATGAGCAAGGTATTGAGGACTCTTCTTCTTGTATGTGCTATTAGAGTCTCTGTAATTCAAGAGTTAAGATGTACTCCTAATAATAATTTGACTTTGGAAGCTTTGGTAGGTAGACTTACTACATTTGAGATGTCAAATTTTGATAACTATACTCCACAAGCTATTGAATCTGCATTCAGATCCCAGTTGGTCCTTAACAAATCAAAGAAAGGAAAGAAATGTGTGAACGGTGACATCGACACTACAGATGATGATCTGGAAGAACTTGAAGCACTCATGGAAAAAAGACTATCTAGAGGAAAAGGAAAATTCAAAGGTAAAATTCCTATCATTTTTTTTTCATGTAACAAAGTTGGTCATATTGCTACAAGATGTCCTGATAAGAATGACAAAGATGAAAGAAGAGACAATAAGTACAAAGACAGAAAGGATGAATGATACTTTAGAAAGTATAAGGATTACAAAGACAAAGGTAAGAAATCTTGTTATATAGCTGAAGAATCTTTTGAGAGTGAAACTGAAAATTCTGATGAAAATGATATAGAAGTTGTGTATGTTTCTATGAAAGATGATTCTAATGATGATGGGAAAACTGCACTAATTTCTTAAATGAGTAAAGGTGACCATTGGATCATTGACAGTGGTTATTCACATCACATGACTGGTGACAAAGATAAATTTGAAACCTTAGATCAGTGTAAAGGTGGTTATGTTAAATTTGGTAATGATGCACCATGTCTTGTTAAAGGCGGATAGATAACAATAGAACAGTGATACAGAGCAGTTGGACAGAAGTGATGATTCAATTAGTATGAGGTGGACTCCTGAAATTAGAGTTGGATTATGATTTTTGATAACCTAGGTTTTGATTATATAAGAGCACCGACTATGCATTTGATATGTGTTTTATTAAATGTATTTTGTATGGAGAGCCGACTATGTAATATTTGGTAAAGAGAGCCGACTTGGGAAAGAGAAAAAATATATATATGGAGATATTTTTGTTGAGTGAAGTATGAGAGCATATTCGATTGATGATATGTTTTGAGGAGATACGAGTTGAAAAGCAAAGGATGAAAGAGATCATTGATGAGTTATGAATATGAACTATCTAAGAATTAGAGATGCTTGTTTTTTTCATTATCGAGAACATTTTGTAACATAATTACATTGTAAGAGTTGTATGCTCAGTTGGCCCCTAACAGGGTGTTGTATACCTTTAACAGGGTTGTTATTCCTTTAACAAGGAAATGTACTATGTAATACTCAGCTCCTAATAGGACTAGGTCTCCTAACAGGGACACTATACTTTAGTGCATGCTTGTGGGTACCATACCCACCAGGGTTTCCTCGACAAATTTTTTTTGGTGTTATGAGTACTATGTTATTTTCTTATGTTCTTTTCATTTCTGCAAGCATATAGTTAATTTTTAATTGGTTGAAAACTTTTAATAAGAGTTTTAATATTGATTCACCCCCTCTCAGTATTACCTAATCCTAACACATTGTCATTATGGAAAATTGTAATTGCATCTTAGTGTTCTTCATCATTTAGCATAGAATTTGCACGCATAATAGCATTAGATCATTAATGCATCATTCAAATCTCATTTTCTCAAATTATCACTTGAATCTTATTTGTAGCTAAGAGCAATTGACAAGTCCTTGGAAATAGAGAGCACTAAGATGCTCATGATGTCTTTCATTTCATTATTTTAGCTAGTTATATCAATTTGATTTGAAAGCTCATATTAATGTATTATATAGGTTTTTGATACACAAATTACACACACACACACATGGAAACCACGAAGGGGCCCATGCCTCACTAATTCTAATCAATTTTTGGAGATTCTTTTTACAGATTTGTGCTCGCAAGTTACGAGAAAAATGCAGAAGATCACTTCTGACTAGAAGATCGTCCCTTTTGAAACAAAGACAAATTCTTCTAATCAAAATAATATTGCTTCTGACTTGGAGAATGTCACTTCTGACCTGAAGAATGGTGCTTTTGACTTGATTAATATCTCTTTTAAGATGAAGAATATGGCATTTGATCTTAGTCGTATCGTTGTTGATTTCAATTTCATCACGTTTAAAATATCATACATCACTTTTAAAATTCTACAACATTGCATTAAAAGTTATTCTCTATCATTTTTTCTGAGGTTCTAAAATATTTAAAGTGTATCTCTTTTGGAGCAAATTACATCGCTTTTAAGATAGATTGCATCACTTTTAAAATAAAGGACATCACTTCTTAATAAAATATTGTCGATTTTGATTACAATATAGTCTTTTTTTTAATCTTTGTAATGTCTCTTTTGAAATTACATTAAAATGTGTAATTCTAATTAATGATCACTTGTAGATGGTAAATATTGGGAAATAGAGGAAAATTCTTCGCAAATCTCCAGGTTATTATGATCAAAAGGTTATTAAGAAGGAAAATGCTTATGCAAAAAAGGTACAATGGGCTAATGAGATGGCTAATATTAGTGAAGAAGCAAATTTTTTTGATAGATCTGATAAAATCCTTAACATGTATCAAGCTAGGTATGGAGTTGAAATCAATTTATATGCTCATCCTTTGTGAAATTCATTGAATTGATTACATTTTCACTTTCATTAACCTTGGACGAATGTGTTTTAACTAACATTTGTAAATCTTGTAGAGGATGCTAAGGAACTATTGCTAGAAAATACTAAATTAAACTAAATTGCTGAAAATTGTCAAAGGTGCACACTCAAAACCCCCCAATATTATGTGTTTTGTTTCTTTCCATTGAAATTGAATCTTGCAGAAATTTAATTTCAAAGCAAAAAGTAATCAAATTAAAAAGACCTTTGCTTGTGGATTGAGATAGTAGGCCTATGATTTCCCCTATCTTGGGTGACCAAAATGCCAAACCTATCAAAATCCCCCAAATTAAATAAGGTCAAAAAATGAATTGTGTTCTCTATGTGTTTGAAGGAAAAATATGGTAGGGATATTCTCTCACCTATTTTAGGTGAGCAGAATACCAGACCCATCTTAACCTTATTTCAATTTCAATAGTGAATTTAACCTTAGTAGGCCTGCCTCCCACGATTTGCCTTACGAGGCTGATGAGAGGGAACGAACTATTGGATTTGATAACCATCAAATCAACCCAAGAAACCTGCATGCAAGACTATCACATAGACAGAAGCAAAAAGACAGAAGAGAGAGGGCAGCTATGGCAGCCGATAGGCCAGAGACATCAAATTCATGTTGAAAGAAAATAATCTATATTATCAACAATAGAATTACAATAAGATGTGAAAACTCTGTAATGATAAACTAAGAGGTGAATCCTTATAAAGGAATCACGAAACCCTAAAAGGGAAACTAACAGAAATAGAAACTACCTAAGGTTAGCTGAAGCAAACTAGAGTGAATAGGAAAGTTACTAATTAGATCATAATGATTTAAATTAGTAACCCCGATAGACTATTACTCTAACACCCCCCCTTAAGATAAGCTTAGGGAGAAGC
>MU226828.1:854456-867602 GCA_018584345.1 Thuja plicata | reverse complement strand
AAAGTTGACTTTCTCAAGTGGGTTGAGTTCCTAATCACATTTTTAGGAATGTGACATCATTAGGAGGTGGGTTAGAATGGGATTAGGATTAGGATTAGATTTAGCATGGGGTGAATATGTTGGGATGGGTTTGAACCCAGGGTCAAGGTGGTTGAGATAGGTTAGGTTGGGGGTTTAGGGGAATAATAATGAAATGAATTATATTAAATATATTCATTCAAAAAATAGGAATATTAATTATTTAAGCTTTTTATTTCTTTAGATAATTAATTAGGACTATAGCCAATTAATTACATTAGTTTAGGCTAGAAGATAGGCTTTTTGCAAGTGATTTGATATAATAGAGATTTATTTAGTTCCTTTTAAATTAATTACCTTAGCTAGGTATTGATTTGAATTAAAATTGATTTGATTTGGTTAGCTAAGGTGATTAATAAAATTGAGTGATTAAATCACTTAGGATATTAAATTTGATTTGAATGAATTATGTCAGCCGATCAAAGAGTTGTCTGAACATTATTGGGGGTATAATCACACTTAGGGAAAATAGGGTCTATGGTAAGAGCAGACCAGATCTAGGTGGTTACATTTTCCCCTCTTTGAATAGATGTGCGAGCAACGTATTTGATTCAAAGAAAGTTTTTGACGTTGACTTCAAATTTTTTGAGAATTTGGCTCATGATCGAATGAAATGCGTGATGAGATCAGTCTCGCACTTGATTGAACTAAACTGATAGAATTGAATTTGAACCTGGTTGTCATACAATGATCAATAAAAGATCTTAAAGATACCAATTTTGAACTTGGTTGTCATCCAAAGATTGATAATACATATTTTGAACTTGGTTGTCGTCCAAAAGTCAGTATGAAGTTGCTAGGAGCTTAGTAAGAATCTTTTAAAATAAGAAAACACCAGATATCCAGCTTATGAGAACCAAATATTTCTATCCAATAGTTCTAAATTAGTCAAGGAAACTGTCATGCCCCTAGTTGTTTGATAACAAAGTCATTTTAATGTTGTTTTGAGAAATAATTTTGATTGAATATAGTGTGATCATGCCCCCTTGGGAATGCAATCGAAGGAAAGAAATAAAATCCCTTGGTTGAAAGAATGTATCTCTTGTAGGGAATGGTTAGAGAAAGAAAGAACGAAGTAGAAGAAGTGAAAAAGATGATGTGTTTAAGATTAAACACATGAGTACCAAGTTAATTACATGAAAATATGAGTACGTTTCCGTTCCTAATTGATCAAAGATTTTGGGAATCATGGCTATCAATAATATAGATAATGTAACTAACTTGGATTTTGGATGAAAAATAGAATTTATTTTGAGCCCAAATCCCTTATATTGTTGCTTCTTTCAAAAATGAATCATGCAAACTCTAAATGTAGCTATATGCAGACTCTTAGGACTTGTCACTGATTTTGCAAATATTGTAACATTTTTATCATCATTGGGCGCTTTTCAGAATGGATACCACCTGATAGTACAACAATCACTAATACCCACTGATATCATTAAAGTATGAATACTATGTTTTATTGAAATGTTGGAAATAGACTTAGGTATCAAGGAATAGAAGCCAGGATAAAAAAATAGTCACCTTCCTTTTACTATATTAGATTATGCATAAGGAAAGATATTGGACCCGCAATGACTTTGAAAATTCATATCCTTGGGTACATTATGCTTCATATACCTTAGTGAGAATCTGAGTTTAGAAAATAGACAAGGAAATTGTTTCAACCTCACCATAGTTTACACATAACAAAGATCAAGATATATGCATCTATCCACTCATGGTGGTAGCTCTTACCATAAACATCCAAGTTGGGTGAAATTTATAGGATCATTTGGAAAAATCACCATACGCAAAAAACCAAAAAAATGTTATGCCCCCATTCTTGTGACTCTTTGTCTTTGCACAAACATCATGGAGTAACTCAGAAGACATAACAACTTATCAATTGTGAATCAATCACATAAAATTTATAATTTCTTAGATGCCCCTAGTTAAATCATCATAGGAACGTAAAAGAGTCATAATCAAACCAAGATCAAACTGTGTTTTAGGTAGTATTGAGAAATACTATTGATTCATTTTTCAAGCGTAGTTTTAATTCACCAATCAAAAAGTTGGAATTCAAGCAGATATATGTTCCATGTTTGTGTACAATGTTATTCTTCTTTGCAATCCAATGTAGGCTTTAGGAATACTATTCATGTTAGTGCAATGTTTGTGCCATCCTTGTTTCGTGAAAGTGTCCATTTGGTGAAAGCATTAAGAAGCATCATATTACAAGAAAAACCATCCTATGATGACCTAGTTGACACAACCTATCATAATGGAAAAGATGCCCCCAGTGAAAAATGACTTGACCCTAAGACAGAAATACAAACAAATCCCAAGCAAGGATAAGTTTCTTTGTAACGACATAAAGTCAACGTTTAACACAGGCATTATCATGAAGGCCTAGTATCAGTAATGCATTGATAGATAGAGCACATAATACAAGTGATGCCTGATTGCCAGGTTTTCACCACTTGGCAAAACTTTTATTCTTTTTGCTACTAGGATGCCTGTTTTACCAGGTTTTCATCAAGGCACTTTTTCTCTTTTTCAATTTTTTTTTTTTATTCTTGATTTTTTTTTAATGTTTTTGTAGTATCAAGGTGTCTGTTTGCCAGTTTTTCACCAAGGATACCTTTCTTGAGGAAATTTTCCACTATTTTGGATTTCTTCAGGATTAATTTTCTGAATGTTTTTGGTATTTTTCTGAGAACTATTTCACTGTACAGGCTCTGCTAGCCGAACATTAAGCGTAGAACCACTTCAAATGTAGAGTATTGATAGGATCTAGAAGAAAATATCCCTCAAGTGTAGCTAGTTGATAAGCTCTAGTCCCAAAAGTAGCAGTGATAACATAAATTAGGTTCAAACTTTCCTTTTTGCTCTCTGTTAGGCTGGTTCTTAGGATTCTCCTTTAGGATGAGATCCCCCAATTGAAATTTTCATGGTTTGACCTTTTTATTGTACCCTTTAGACATTCATGCTTGGTACACCTTTAGATGATCGAACGCTTGTTGCCTACGCTCATCAAGTAAGTCTAAAGAATTTACCCTATCAATGTGGTATTGTTCATCAGTAACAAGACCTTGTAAAGATACCAACAAAGATGGGATTTCAACCTCAATAGGTAGTACTACCTCAACGCCATAAACTAGGGAAAATGGCGTGGCTCTAGTTGGTGTTCTGATGCTTGTTCTATAGGTCCATAGTGTCAGATTTAGTTGTAAATGCCAGACTTACTCATAGTTCTGTGTAGAATTTTGAGAATATTCTTATTAGATGCCTTATCCTGTCCATTACCTTGAGGGTAATAGATTGAGGAGCAATGTTCAGTAATGTGGAATTGTTCGCAAAGATCATCAATGTCTTGGTTTTTAAATTGGCCTCCATTGTCTGTTACAATTGAAGAGGGTATCCCATATCTACAGATAGTATAGTTCAGAATGAACATAGCCACTTTTTTTCCAGTGGCTTTGATTAGCAGCACAACTTTGACCCACTTCATGAAATACTTAGTGGCCATAATGATGAACTTGTGTCCATTTGAAGAATTAGGATATATTTGTCCAACCAAGTCAAAGGCCCATTGCTGAAATGGCCAATGTGTTATGAAAGGTATAAGTTCTCTGGTAGGAGCATGGATGAGATTTCCATGTGTTTGGAATTTATGACATGTTTTTGAAAAATGAATAGCATCTTTTTCCATTGTAGGCTAGTAATAGCCTATTCTGAGCAGTTTCTTTGCCAATGAAAAGTCATTCGAATGTGATCCACATACACCTTTGTGGACTTCTCTTAATGCGCGATCCAACTCTTCATGTTCTAAATATCTAAGAAGTGTACCATCAAGACCTCATCTATATAAGTTATTAGTAATGAGGAAATAACACGATGTTGTCCTAATCAAGGCTCTTTTTTCATTTTTGGATAGGTCATTGGGAATGGTTTGGTAAGTTAGGTAGGCAAAAAATTTAGCATACGGAGATGGGTCTTGGGCATTCAGAGCACAAATTACTTGGTATTCAGGGGTATCAAAGGCTAGATAGGATAATTCTTCCACCAAGAATTCATAGTGGAATTGATGTTCCTCTAGTTGTAACATGGATGCCAAGGTAGCCATAGCATCCGCAACCTTATTCTTTGTTCTAGGTATCTGCTGGAATGTGATGAAGAAAAAGTAATTCTTTAGGTCATTAACTAGTTGTCTATAGGGCATCAACTTCTCATATTTTTTTTATAATCTCCATTGACTTGATTGATAATGAGATGGGAGTCACTCTATAGATGTAACTCCACAATCTTCCACACCATAGCAAGCTTAAGACCGTTTACCAATGCTTCATATTCATAAATGTTGTTCGTGCATAGAAACATCAATTTGTAAGACTTGGGTATGTTGTGGCCTTGAGGAGTTATGAATAGAACCGCTGCTCCAGAGCCTTGTTGCATGAAAGAACCATCAAAGTACATCTTCAATAGATATTCAGTTAGATGCATAATTGCTTCATCATGGAATTTAATCCTTAAAGGTTCATCATCTTGGAGTGGTGAATCAGCTAATTGATTTGTGAGGACTTGTCCTTTAATGACTCTTCGATCCACATATTCAATGTCAAATTCACTCAGAATCAGGACCCACTTTGTCATATGTCATGTTAATGGTGTTTTGCTGAGGAGGTACTTCAAAGGATCTATCTTTGCAATGAGCCTTCCTATATGTGACAACATGTAATGTCTCAATTTTTGTGATGCAAAAACAACTGTTAAGCATGATTTTTCAATTATGTTGTAATTTAGTTCATAGGCCACTAGTGTTCTACTGATATAGTAGATTTCTCTTTCCTTCTTAGTTTCATCCTCTTGTGCTAATAGTACTCCCAATGATGTGGTTGTAGCTAAAATATATAGGAGTAATGGCTTTCCATGAATGGGTACCATAAGAATAGGAGGAATAGCTAGGTACTCTTTTAATTCTCTGAAGTTGGCTTCATAATGTTCATCCCACTTAAATGTGACACCTTTACATAGCAATTTGGTAAAGGGTTGTGCTATGTTGGCAAGTTGTGATATGAACTTCCTGATTAATTGAAGTCTCCCTTGTAACGTCCTCATCTAACTAATGTTGCATGGAGGATTCATCTCTAGTATAGATTTGAATTTTTCCTGGTCTACTTCAATTCCTTTTTTCTGAAACAATAAACCCTAAGAGCTTGCCTGATTGGACCCCAAAGGCACATTTCTTGGGATTGAGCCTGAAATGAAATTGTTTCATATGATCCAATATTTTTCTTAAATAATAATATGAGTATGCCTTTCCTTTGATTTAGCTAAGGTGCCATCCACGAAATCCTCCATGTTTGTATGCATCATGTCATGGAATATAGTGGTCATTGATCTTTGATATGTGGCACCGACATTCTTTAACCCAAATGGCATGACATTCTAGCAAAAGGTTCCCCATGCACATGTAAATGCGGTCTTCTCTTGATCTTCAGGAGCAATTTTAATATGATTATAGCCTGAGAAATCATCCATTAGTGAATACATTTCGTAGCCTGTTGTGAGTTCTATGATCATATCAATATTAGGTAGTGGGAATTCATCCTTAGGACATACCTTGTTTAACTCTCTAAAGTCTGTACAGATCCTGATAGATTTATTAGATTTAGATACTGGGACCACATTAGAGATCCATCCCGCGTAAGCAATGACTCTAATAAATCCAGCTTTCAATAATTTCTCTAGCTCTGATTTTACTAGTAGTGCAACATGAGGATGCATCTTTCTAAGTTTTTGTTTTACAGGTTTGATCCCAATAGCTATAGATAAATGGTGCATTATAAATTTAGGATCTAGTCCATGCATATATGTATAAGACCATGCAAAGTTGATCTTCTTCTCCTTCAAAAACTTAGTGAATTGTACCTTCTCCTCTTCTGATAAAGATTGTGCTAGGTGTACTATTTGAGGATCTTTAGTTGTGCCCAAATTAACTGGTTTTGTTGGTTCTATCAGAACTGAAGCTCTTTCTTGAAAGTGCTTGGGGAGGATATCAAGAATCTCATCCTTTGGCACCTCTGAGAGTTTTTCACCATTGGATACATATTTTGTTTTTACTATTTTAGAATCTGACACTGCCACAATGTGGTTTTCACCATCAGTTCTCTTCTTTTTATTTTTCAATTTTTGACTGAGAAACTTGATATCCTCCTGTGACATGTTCACGCTCCTTGGATTAGTGGAAGAAGGGTAAGGTTCACAAACATTTAGATAGCAAGTCAAGGTGTAATCATTGGGGAAGTTAAGGATAGGATTAGGATCCATATTAGCCCAATAAATTAGGTTGGGGTGTATCAAAGATAAGGAGTCGGTCTTTGGGAAGGACAACATCGCGTTAGCATCAAGACTATTAAATGGCATGACATGTTCTGTTAAGTTAAGTTCTTCGATGTTTAAATCAATAAGAGTTAGATCATCATTAAAAGGGTCATTGTTAGTTATATATGGACCAAACTTTAGTGACTCGTCAGTGGAACTCTCATCATCATCTCTCCATAAAAGGAGACTTCTTTCTTGTCACCTCTGAATTTCTTCTAGACTTATGAGAATACCAGTCTCTCCATCAATGAATGGAGGAAGGAACTCCTCCTCTACTTTAGGAATATCAATATTGTTAGGAGCAGTGTTAGAATGTTTGTTGGGTGTTGATGGAGCTGCAAACATGTGAACCACATCTATTTAAATTTCCTCTATGGCAATAGAGATCTCATCCCACTCATAATCATGAGAGTCAGTTACTTTGTCATTAGATCAGTTTAAGAATTCTGCAATAGTTATCTGATGTACCGGATTAGCCACCTATGAATCAAAGTGTGGTAAATCAAGGACATGTGTGATTGTGACTAACTTCCCCCAATTAGGATGTGAATCATGTTTTCAGGATGTGATCTTAGTAGCCTTGGATATCAATGGTATCTTTGGATCATCTTCTGTTATGTCTCCTACCTCTTGAATAGGAGCCTATGGTAACAAAGGGACGTTAATATCTTGTGGTACTTCAAAACTTGGTACATAGTTCTCTCCTTGATAGTCAGGATTCTCTATGCCAACATGTAATAATATTTCATAGGACCATTGTTCTAGTTCTATCTCCTCTATTTCATCACTCCCTTTGTCAGAGATCAGACTATCTTTTGAAGCAGGTTTGTTAGACTCATTATCAAAACCTAGTCCTGTTTTGTCTCTGGTATTTCAAAAATCCATGTGTATAGGTTCAATAAGTCCCCTTCCTATATCACTTAGAGGTCCTTTTCCTTTGTATCCCATTTGTTTGAGGAGGTCGTATCCTTTACCATACTGCACTGGGGATATTTCTACATGTTTGACCTTAGCTTCCTTTGGTTCTCCTTTGTAAATCCAATCCAAGACTGCCTATTCTTTTGTGTTATCTAAAGAAGATGTGGATTCCCTAACCATGCTAGTTGCTTTGTGGATTTTTGGTTCTTTAGATGCGGTAGGTGTGAAAGACAAGGAGGGTCTTCCATAGGATCTTGGTGATATTGGTAATTCTATTAGTGACCGAGTCATGTCTAGCTTGTATTCCTGCATACCTGTTTCTTCAAGTTTTAAAGTCTTTCCAAAAAATTTCATCACCATGTCTTTGGTAGTCTTAGGGGAAATCTCCTTCGTAGCTTCCTTGTTATGTGGAATCATACTACCTGCCTTGATATTGTTGCAAGTATAATTAGCATCTGCGAGAATTGTCACTTCTAGTCCATTATGTGGGAACTTGATACACTAGTGGTAAGTAGATGACACAACTTACATTTCATGGATCCATGGTCTCCCCAATAGTATGTTGTAGGCCAAGGGTAGATCCAGAACTTGACATATGATATTCCTTTCAACTGGCTTGATTCTGATAGGTAGAACAATAAGACATTTAGAGGATCTTTATTCCTCATCATAAGCTCTGATAGTGATTTTTCTCCTAGAATCAATGGTTTGTTCTGAGAGACCCAGTTTCCTGATTAGATTAAGGGTACAAATATCCAATCCTGCACCTCCATCTATCAATACGCATCTAACACGAGATTTATGATTTAGGACCTCAATATGAAGGGGTTGATTATTGGGATGGGTCAATGATTTATCATCCTCTTCAGAAAAGGAGAGATAATGTGGTGCTAAAATATGGTTAACCACCGCTTGGAATTTTCCTATATCAAGGTCCTTTGGGACATTTGTGGAATTTGGGGCCTGTTCCAAGATTTGTCTATGCACCGTGGAGATTTTGAGCAACTCAAAAATGGAAATTTTAGTAGAGTTCCGTTGCAATTGGTCCACCAAGTCATACTTTGCTGTAGGAATAGTAACCATGTGTTTTTCTGTTGGTTTGGGGATAATAACAATAGGAACCTTGGATGTTGATGTTGGTTTTGGTGAGGAATTGGGTCCTTTGATCGTGACTTGTGCGTGGCTCCGAGTCACCGCATTTGATTGGAAAGATGTGTCTTTAACACCTTTGATTGTGACCACATCAATGGATTTATCTTTAATGTCTAGCATATTAATCACATTATCATTATTGGAGTAGGTGTAGTTTACTTCATTTCCTTTCCCTTTAGATGCTTCCCCTTTCTCATAATTAGGGAATGGTTTGTTAAATGTTGTATGATCTTCATTAGTGGTGTGTCCTTACACTTTGATCTTCCCTCCTTTGATAAGATCTTGGATAACATGTTTGAGTTTAAGATAGTTGTTAGTCTTGTGTCCTTTTTTTTTGTGAAAGACACAATAAGAATTGTCATCCCACCATTTGGGTTTGACTGCTGGTTCCCATGGTTTGGAATCTAGGATTGTGAGAACTTTTTTGTCTAATAGTGTCTTTAAAATAGTCTTGAGAGGCTCTCCCAAAGGAGTGAATGTTCTTTGAGGTTTGGAGGTCCATGGCCGCCCTTTTCTATTATAATTGTTTGCTTTGGGTATGGGGGTTGTCACCTTGGCCTCTTTGCTTGCTTGCATGCTATTAGTTAGATTGAACACCTCAAGTTTAGAAGTGACATTAGAGGAATCTACTACTCCATTGTTGACAACATTTTTGTTTTGCTTCCACCATTTAGGTTTGGAGTTGGAGTTGTTAGATTTGTTTTCACTTTGAAGAGTGATCTCTCCTTTTTTGACCATAACTTCTTCAATACAGATGTCATTTTTGATCATCCTATCAAAGCTAGGGGAGTCTTGTATTTGCAATGCGTAGTTTAACTTAGGTACCAAGTTATTGACAAATATTTCCATTTTCTCAGATTCGGGAATAACACTTGAATATCGTGCAAAGATTTTCCTCCACCTTTGTAGAAAGTGTGTAAAGGATTCGCCAGTAGTTTCTTTAGTGTTGCATAGATCCATCATAGTCACATCATGTTGTATATTATAGGAGTAATGTTGGATAAATTGTTGAATTAAATCCTCAAAATTTTTTACCTTAGGTGTAAGTTTTGAGAACCACTCCATGGCGCTGCCTCCTAGACTTCCAAGAAAGAGCCGCATGAGGTATGTAGGTTCATGCATGTAATCTATGCTAAGAGCACAAAATTCTCTAACGTGGTCATGTGGATCAGTCTCTCCTATATACTTGTCTTACTTTGGTCTTACCATGTTAGGATAAAATGGGACCATAGTAATACTTTTGTCGAAATAAAATGGACAAATGGAGTCAACAGAGTATTTTGTCTTGGGTTTAGCCTTCTCCTATTTGAGATTCGTAAATTTTGTTTGCATCAAGGTGAGTTGTTTGGAAAGAATAGATATAGGAGTTGGCACCTCCTTTTCCTTTAGTTTTTCCACATCATAATCCTTGGGTAACTTTACGCCAGTGGATGCTAGATAGAGAAAGTATTTCTCTTTATCTTCGTCAATCATCTTTTCCATTATCTTGTGGAACTTACTGCTCTGTTTGAGTTTATTGTACTCTTCTTTAGTGATGTCTTCCTCACTACCTAATTCAAATATAGGATGGTCAAATGTGGGTTCTTCTTCTTCATCGATATCTTTGTGCTTTTGGTCCTTTCTATTGTCATATTCATCAAAAGCCTCACTCCATCCGTGAGTGGACCTATCCATTTCTAGAGAGTCTAGATCGAGTAGGGAACTGTGAGATGTTTCTCCTCAAAAGTGTAGTGATCTAAAAAGTACCCCCGATCCTTTAGACATGTACTTGTTACATTTTGTATTAACCATGTAACTGTATCTCAACTTTTTCAAAGTTTCCTGATAGTGTCAGGTAGTATCTTGAATTGTTCAAGTGAGTGTGTCTAGGTGGAAGTATCATTTGTGTTTTGGTGAAAGTAAATGATTCTACCGTCAGAGGGTTAGAATGCCCTAATAGTGAGCTGGCAATCAAGTTGTTTTGAAAATTAGATAGACCACATATATTGAGACTGATCGCAAGAGATTGACAGGACATGCAAGGTAGACATTTGAAAAAGTATTTTGACACAGCAATAGGGAGACCAAAAAAGACAACAGGGACAGACTAAAGAGCCAAAAGGGTATCCAAATCAACTAATTTTCTTGAGAAACTATTCTGCAAGTGCCCACTGTCCTAGATGCGAGCCAGGAAATACGGTATGCCAGCTGTTGATGACCCAGGATGCGAGCTTTAACCCTAGATCCGATGATGTGTTTACCATATGCGAGCCAAGATACTAGATATGAGCCAGGATACCAGATATGAGCAGGAAATCTGGGATGTGAGTTTCTGATGTCTCTATTAGATTTTGTTAGTTTTGAAATTTTTTTCTTGAAAGTGTGTGAAGTTTGTTTGATTGCAGATTGCGTTCTGAGACCTGCTAGTGAGTGAAAAGCACATGTGTAGATCAAGGATTGAAGTTTGTTGCCTTTTTTGAAGGATTTTATCTTGTTAGTGATCTTTCAGATACATCAAACAGATTTGCATTGTTAGGGGAACAAACACATCCTTATGCCCTATTTTCTAGGTAGAGGATGAAAATCCTTGCTCATTGACTTAGGTACACACTCAAATGCTAATCAGAATACAACAATCACCAAGCACACAATGGCTCCATTCATGATGTTGTATTATCCGACTCCAAACGCAAGTGAGGGCACAATATGATGAGTGTCTTGGGGCAATTACTTTTTGCCTTGCACAAGGATTATCACCCTTTTAGAGATGAATTAGGTAGTATTGTCTATGAAGTTTGTTATTTATGATGGGGCAATCCGTTCAAAACCATCCCCCATAGAATTACACAAGGAAAAATTGAGGCGCATAGCCCTATGAGTACTCAAATATGTATAGTCTCGCAAGCAATATTCAAGTGGCTCTGCTCTACACATACCCAAGCATGTTCAAGGAATGATGTCAAAATTCCAAGAACAAAACCGATTCCATCTTCTGAGGCTTTAGCCTATAAGGAAGAAACTATTTATAGTGAGTTGGAAGGATTGGCATAAAATCTGTCCTCACTTGGGTTGTTCCTGAGAGATTTTTTCCTCAACCGGCAGGCCCTCTACTCTAAAATAAGCATACAAAGGATTAGCGAGCGTAGGATGTCTAGATTTCTGATTCTTCAAAAGAAGAAGAGCATAATCTCCTAATCCATGTCATTTTCTCCCAAAACACTTCAATCAAAGGTTCTTTCCCTCAAGCTATGTTGAGCCTGATTTAGATGTTCCTAAGTTAATGAAAATAGAATGCATGAAAGAAATTTTTTTTTGTTCAATTATCCGCAAAGTTAAGTGATTTTCTTGTTCAATTTCATGATTCCAAAACTGAATTAAAGTGTGAGTTTGTTGTCCATTTATCTCCAAATTCCTTTACAAGTGTTAAGCCAGTGTTCGATTTTCTAATTTTCCTTAAAGGGAAAAGAGCATAGTAATCTGGCTGTTTTAACAAATGTTGAGAAAATATGTTAAGTTTTGAAAAAGCTTTGTAAATGGTTACCATTAAAATCAATTTTAAAACACCTGCAAACACACATGTTAGCCAAGTCTTCCTTCTTCCTTATCAGCAACCTGCAAGCACTCATTAGACTTTCAAAAGATCAAACCAACAACTGGTTAAAGTGTTAGGGGTTAGGCAATGAAGTTCACAAAAATTTAAACTAGATGCGATCCTAAAATTACAGGAAATGATGCAACAAACTAGATGCGAGCCTCTGCTTCCAGATGTGATAGAGTGTTTACCAGATGCGAGACTATACTAAAAATGACCCAGGAAATCCTGGATGCGAGCCTCAATTTCTGCAGTACGAGGGTGTATCCCAGATGCGAGCTCTACTACTAGAAACAACTATGGACCTGAAATTAGGGAGGATAAATTAGTGAAAAATGGAGTTAAAATGAGGCCAAATCCAAAATCAATCCCCACGATGGGTGCCAAAAATGTGTGTGTGAAATAGTGCACCTGTTACCCGCGACACAACACTTCAATAGATCATTAAGTTATTGAAAATAGGGTTAGTAAAGCATGGAAATCCACTAAAATTGATCTATTACTTTCTAAATAGAGGGAGTGTGAAAAAAAACATAATAGCCCTAAGATTATGCCTTTTCCAGTGACATATACAACCTAGCATGAAATATTCTATTTAAAAATAAGAAAGATATCTAAATAACATGCCTTCTAGCTATAGAAATCAAGATTATAACAATGCATAATCATGGAAACTAAAATGAAACATGAATCTACATAAATCCTAATAGCATAAAAATACATTTTCAATCTAAAATTTAGGCTAATTTGAGCTCAAAAACTCCTATTTATAGAAGAAATGAGGAGAGAGAGGGGGACAAGGGTCATTAATGGAGTTGTAAAACCCATTAATGAGGTGTAAGAGGAACAAATGCCAAAGGCATTGAAGAGGCATGGGCTTGAGGAATCTCCATTAATAGGGCATTAACGGGAGCCTTTAAGAAGCATTGTGTGGGTGTAAGAGACAAGCTTGAGAAGGTGGACTTAGAGAGAGTCAAGCTTGAGAAAGTTGACTTTCTCAAGTGGGTTGAGTTCCTAATCACATTTTTAGGAATGTGACATCATTAGGAGGTGGG
>MU226828.1:815607-844142 GCA_018584345.1 Thuja plicata | reverse complement strand
TGAGCTCGGTAGACTTGGTTAACTGCCTTGCTGAACATTCTGAGCTTGGTAGACTCTGTCTAATGACTGATATGACATTTGTGTAACATCAAGGACAATACACAATTAAACAATTGTTTCCAACAAGTACATCCATACATTATCCATCTAACTAAATCATCCATCTAAGCATCTAGGTAAATAAAATCATATGCATCTAGATTACATCATACATTAATGCATCCATAAAAGAAAACCATCTATACTATGCATACATATACATCCCATACAGACATAATCACATCATAAGTAAATGCATCACATAAATCCATATTTCCTGCATAAAAAGATAGATAAACATATAGACAGGAATCCATCATAAATATCACTATATCATCATATGTATCATCAAAATAATAAGTTCCAATGTATAATGACATCAAAGGAGAATAAATCATAAGTATCAGAAGGGGGGGGGACTATATCAATGTCCATATCAATAATGAGCATCAAGGTACATTAAAGATACATCGTTAAAAACTACATCAGTATCTTGAATAAGATAAGTACATATATGCATCATTACTCAGAATCTGATATCAAGTGGAATCTAGGCATGACTACCACCTGATCCTATAGGTCTTGTCATCAAAGGATCGCCTATACCAACACCTGCACCTAAAGAAGGGTCTACACTGATATTTGTATTTGAATCACGTGGTGGTCTAGGTGATGGACCTGTAACTCCAAGATCCTCTAAATTCTCACCCTGTTGGTTTTCATGTCCCTGTCTCTCAATGGACCTACCTCTCTCAACCCACAGTGTAGCTACCTCTATCCAAAGTACATGTATTTGATCATCTGCCTATCTCAATTGAGCCTCTAATTCTATAATTCCTTTTTTTAATCTCTGAATATCCTGGCTCAGTGCAATTGGGGCAACAACATATCTCACTTGTTTAACACTTACACAAGGCCTCCAAGTCACCCATCCTTGTGCCAACATAGCTCTACCTGTAAAAATACCTACACCACCTCAGCCTCCAAATCCATCTTGGCCTCCATCTCCACCTCGACTACCATCCCTACCACCCCGACCACCTCTACCTCCTGCTGCAGCTATAATAATCTTGTCTCTACCTCTCACTACTGCATCAACATGAAGAACATCTCTGGCTCTACCACCTCTCACCCTCTCACCACCCCTCTGTAGCTAAGGACCATCCTCATCATCATCATTCTCTAGAGAAGGAACTGGCTCTATAGGATCAATAAGTCTAGGAAATAGATGAGTAGTGAATCAATGATTGTAATCTGCACTCATCCTGACATCTATAACACCTGGTATATAATACCAAGAAATGACACCAAGTTTCTCTTGCTCATTTCAAGATATCTTTTAATCTACACTAGGACCCCATAAAGATCTCTTTGGATGAACATGAGCATACATGGTTAGACCTTACAACATACCCTGAGTCCGGTCATATTGGCATAGCACTTGAGAAAGTAGAAACTTCTCCAAGATGTATGGGTATGCTCAATCAACCATCATGATAGAAAATATAAAAGGCATCTCTTGTGGATCCTCCTACCATGCCTCACACTCAATATATAGTCTCCAACATACTATATTCATGTCATCTAGTTGGCTTCTCCACTACTCTAACTTGCCCAATTGAGGTTGGAAAATGATGCCACGATAATCATATAGGTAAGGAAAACCAATTGGGAAATCTCTATTTGCAATATGCCTCGTAACTGGGATGTGATCCCAAGCCAAAATTTGAAGTAGCACAACCCCCACAGATTATATTGGACCTTGACGATACACTACTTGATGAAGATTGTGATAAATATGTGCTAAGATACAAGTACCCCAAGAAAATAATCAAGGATGTGAAATCATATCCTCTAGAATCCTACCCTATCCAACAGAGAATCGATGAGCTCTCCTATTTGGAATCATGAAACCACCAATAAAAGTTGCCAAAATAGAGGGGAGTGGGGCATAATTGTGTCTCATAGTCCTCTAAGAAATGGTCTCATCGCCAATGTCAACATCCTCAAATACACATCTACATGCATCGCCATCAAAGTCCTAATAGTAATAGAACAACTCACCCATCACAGGAATCTGGAGGATCCTATACATGTCATCAAAAATCATGATCATCTCTCTTGTCGACAGATGGAACTATATATGCATGCATGTATGATTTGACCTGTTGCCTTCTATCTAGATGGGGTTTTGAATGGCTCTTAGAATGAGAGTCTCACAACCTAGACCAATCCAAGAATGAAGGATTTCTCTCCATGAATGCAATGCAATGTAATGCCAGATTAATCTAAGAACATGAAAGATGCAAGATTAATCTAAATGAAGTTAAACTAAGACATGATAAGAAATATGAGATTAATCTAAGAAAATGAAACTATTCTATTGCAAATGACCTTAATTGAAATGAGATGATGAATTTTAAAATGTAGCAGCAATTCTTTATTCTAACAATGCATATCCTTGAATGAGAAATGGGAGTTCTTTCATAGACTGAGAGTTTGCTCAGAATGGAAAGTTTCCTTTTTGAAATAAAACATATAGAAAAGCCAGTTCAGATTAGCAAGATTTCTTTAAAAGAAAATAATGAACTATTTTCTCTTTGTTTTTAATTGTTTTCTTTTTGGTTTTAACTATTTTCTTTCTCTTTAAAGCACAGTTAATTCAAAGTTTCTATTTCTGATTAGGAGAGAAGATTTTTGAGAGAATATTTAATTAAATAAATAGATTATGACCTCATAAATGTATTTTCTCAATTATTTGAATAATTAAATTCAATTATTGAAATGAGGATATTTATTTAATAATTAAATACTATTTAATTCCCTTTTATGTGTTTTTTCTAAAAGGGGTGAATTTAATTAAATTAAAGTGCTAGGACTTTATAATTAAATTAATTCAATCATAGGGTTTGTTTAGATAATTGATTGATATTTAGGAATTAAATATAATGTATGATTAATGCAGATTTAGGATTTTCTACATTTGACACTTAGGTCGAGTAGAGTCAGTCAAAACTTAGAATTGACTAGTACAATAGGAATTTGATGATTGAGAAGAATGAAAAATGCAACAAAATTGGTTAGGGTTGCAAGATCCAAATTTTGGGGTGTTACATTTTGCCCCTCTTTGAATTGATGTGTGAGCAGCGCATTGATTCAAAGAATAGTCTGATGTCTGAAGCACAAAAGAATAGATTTCAAAAATTGATGATGCAAAGGTCGATTGATGAAGATTTCAGAGCCATCTATAGGACAGAGCTTAACTCTCTGAAGTATAGGTTAGATTTCCAAGACACTGGTCAAGTAGAGTTTTTGAGGGTCATCTCCAGAAAGAAGCTTGATCCTCAGGGATCTAGGTTAGACTGCCCCGATACCTAACAGATTAATAGTTTGAGAATCATCTCCAGAATGAAGCTTGATCCTCAAGGATCTAAGTTAGATTGCTCAGATACCTAATATATTGATATCTTTCAAAAGTCTGTCCTCAGAATGAGGCTCAACCTTCAGGAGTCAGGGTTAGATTGCCCTGATACCTGTCCATAAAAAGATAGTCAATAGAGATTTTTAGGACTATCTCTAGAAAAAAGATTAGTCCCCCAATATCTAGGTTAGATTTCCCAGACACTGGTTAGATCGAGTTCAGAATCATCTCCAGAATGGAGCTTGATTTTCAGGAGTCAGGGTTAGATTGCCTTAATTCCCAATAGATAAGATCTTTGAGAACCATCTCCAGAATGGAGCTTAATCCTCAAGGACCTGAGTTAGATTTCTAAGATACCAAAATGATGAGATTTTAATAATCATCTCCAAAACAAAGCTTGATTCTCCAAAGTCAAGGTTAGATTGCCTTGATACCTAATAGATTACAAGATGTAAGGAATAGAGATGCCCTTAGTGATTCAAAGTCATGGAACACCCAGTTTTGACTGTGAGGTATGAAAAACTAAATATTCCCCAAGTAATGAGATGCCCCTAGTAACGAGGACTTTTGAATTCAAATCGGATTGATTGGAATAGATTCAATGATGTAATCATCCTGTCCCCTCGGGAGTGAAATGGTAAGATTACACGTCATAATGATGATTATGAGTGAGAAATCACAGATAGATGTGGAATCAAAGATCAAGAAGAACTTAGAACAGATTACAAAAGAATTTGGAAGATTCAGAATCAATTTTGAGCTATTTCGAGGTCTGGTTGACCAAGTTTGACTAGGGTTGACCAGAGTTGACTAGAGTTGACTTTTGATGAAAAGAGTCAAAGATTTGAGAAAATGATGATAAGATAAAATTTTGACAAGAAAGTGACATCAGAAAGTCGACTGCACAAGCATCTGATCACGTCGGTCCCAAAAATTTTAAAATACGATTTTGAGCGATATAGGAGTGTCAGATTTTGATTTCGATCACTAAAATGGATACAAATCGGTCGATATAGCCACTTTTGAAGAGTGAGAGCGAGGATGAAACACTTGGGTAGTCAAGATGAAGCCAAGATGCTAAAGAAGAACTCCCTAATGTATAAATCTAGGAGAACGCAATGAAGTGAGCATCGAATTGTTGCCACAATGCAAGTCTAGAATGAAAGTGCAATCTTATGCTAGGTGCAATACCTAGGACATGGTTGTGAGAACCATAATATAATTATCATCATTGATAATTTTTGGACCAATAGAATCGATACAATCCTTACTGGTGCCACTAGAGCCATAAGAATATGAATATGACTTTCATTAGATAAGATATGGGAAACAAACATAAGCACCAGGGCACAAAAGCCAAGATGACCTGAACATTATTTCCAATTGATATTGCAAGAGTAAACTAGTATCAAGGCTTTCAAAGCCAAGATAACCATGAGTGCGATCATGCATAAACAAGTAGAGCAATAATAGTCAAGGAGATAGAACCGACCTCACCATGGCATACAAATAAAGAGGATTGAGGGATGTGAGGCTTTTCCACCATAATGCGGGAGCTCTTATCACATACACCCTATTTATTTGACGTTTCTAGATCATCAGAACCACACCCACAAGTAGTAGACAAAGAAAATATCAATGAAATCAATGAGAACAGGCAACATACAAAGAGAAATTCAATCATAGCTCAGCATTTTTCAAAGTTGTGGGATGTGTTCATGTTTAGGGGTGTTGAAAAACACCGTTGTGCTTGTGAGTGCAATGTTTGTGATTGTCATTGATCTAATGTTTATGTTGCAATATCTGATGTGTGTTGAAAAACATAGATGTTTCCAAAGGTAGTGTTGAAAAACACTATTTAAGGTGGTGTTGAAAAACACCAGTTTTTGTCAGTAGAGAGTTATCCTTCAAAAATGACAAGATTACTAACTCTAGTGTAAATCAAAGATGTGATCAAATTGGGGACTCATGCCCCCAAGTAACAGTGACTGACTTGATGTATGTTGTGAGGATAAACTGATGTGGTTGCCCCTAGGCGTATTACGCTAAATCAATGTCAAGTGAGGAGGGTTCACAAAGGAACCAAAATGTCATGAAAGTGAGTGAAAGCTATGTACAAACTAAAGCAAAGGATCATCAAGACCGAGTATCGATAAATAGAGCATTTGAGTATAACTCCAACTATAATGGATGCGAGAAATCTCAATAGTATAGCGATAGTAGACAGACGCAGTGAGAACCACTAGTGACTAATGTGAGAGAGATTCTCAAGTGAGGAGATTGTAGCAATAGCTAGGCATCAGTAGGAATATGTAGTGAGAACCACTGGTGACTGATGCTAGGGAGATTCTCAAGGAGAGAGATCTCATTATAAGAAAAATGATAGTAGGCATACGCAGTGAGAACCACTAGTGACTATCGCAAAGTAGATCCAAAGGTGATAGGATAGTGCACCCTAGACCAGGAGGGTTGTCCTGAGAGTATGACCAGGTTCAATCCATGTAAGTGTTGCAATAGATATAGCAATGTGGAACAAGAGGCGCTTGTTTACTAGGTTTTCACCTTCTTGGCATAATTCCTTTTTTTGCTACCATGACGCCTGTTTGCCAGGTTTTCATCAATGGCACTTTTTCTCTTTTTTTTTGTATTTTTGTATTTTTTTGTATTTTTGGAATATATAATTTTTTTGGAGATACATCAAAGCACCTATTTGCTAGGTTTTCACTAAGATCATTTTTTCAAGACATTTTCATATTTTTAGAATTTTTTTAGAACTTTACTATATACTGAAGATGTCTCAACTGTAGAACCGTTTCAAATGAAGAGCGTTGATCAGCTCCTTGAGTTTTTTCCCTTCATTAGTAGAAATTTGATAGGTGCCAAACCCAAATAGTGCAGTGACAACATACAAACCAGGCCAATTTGGTTCAAATTTTCCTTTATGGATATGATGTTGTTGATTCTTAGGGTTCTCCCTCAAAATGAGGTCACCCAATTGGAAGTCCCTTGGTCGAACCTTCTTGTTATAGCTCTTGGACATCCTTTCTGGTATGCTCTAAGGTGATCAAACACCACTTTCTGATGTTCATCAAGTATTTCTAGCTCTTGTAGCCGATTTATTCAGTTATCATCATTAGTAATGAGGCCTTTCAAAAAGACTCGTAGAGAAGGAATCTCAACCTCAATTGGTAACACAACATCTGCTCCATACACCAAAGCATAGGGCATAGCCCATGTTGGTGTTCTTATGCTTGTCTAGTATGCCCATAGAGCCAGATTGATCTGGAGATGCCAATCTCGTCCATATTTGTGGACTGTGTTGTGCAGGATTTTAAGGATTGTTTTGTTTGATGCCTCCGCATGTCCATTACCCTGAGGATAATAGATGGAAGACCAGTGTTGAGTGATTTTAAACTTAGAGCATAGCTCCGTCAAATCCTTATTTGTGAACTGCCCCCCATTATCAGTGATTATTACTGAGGGTACACCATACCTGTAGATGATGTAGTTGAGAATGAACATTGCTACTAATTTTCCATTGGCAACGGTGAGAGGGACTGCCTCCACCCACTTGGTAAAATAGTTTGTAGCTGTGATGATGAGCTTATGTCCATTTGAGGATGAGGGATAAATTTGACCCACCAAATCAAAAGCCCATTGTTGAAATGGCTAGAAAGTAATGAAGGGAATAAGCTCCTTGGCTGAAGCATGAATCAGATTTCCATGTAGTTGACACTATTTGCAAGACTTACAAACTGTGTAGCTTCTTTTTCCATATCTGGCCAATAGTAACCAGTTCTAATAAGTTTACGGGCCAGTGTCAGGCTGTTAGAGTGAGACCCACAAATGCCTTCATGCACCTCTACTAATGCACACTTGGACTCATCAGGTTCTAAACACCTAAGAAGGGTACCATCTAGACCTCACCTATACAAGTTGTTAGAGATGATGACAAACCATGAAGCATTGTGGATTAATTGACATTTCTCATTCCAGGTGTAAGTGTCTGAAACAATCTGGTCATGAAGGTAGGAATAAATATGATGGTAGAGGGATGAATCATGTCCAATGATAGAATAGATCACCCAGGACTCAAGGGAATCATACATTGGGTAGCGTAATGTCTCCACTAGGAATTCATGTCAAAAATCATTTTCTAGCATTTGTAACATGGGAGAAAGAATAGCCATTGCTTCAGCAGCTTTATTTTCTTCTCTTGGAACCTGTTGAAATGTGATATGAGCAAAATATTTTCTGAGGTCATCAACTAGCTATTTATAAGGCACTAGCTTATCATCTTTTGTCTGATAAATATCATTTACTTTATTGATGACTAACTATGAATCTCCAAGGACATTGATTTCATCCACTCACCACTCAAGTGCAATCTTCATACCATTGATCAAGGCTTCAGACTCAGCGATGTTGTTTGTACAAGGGAACAACATCTTGTATGCTTTTGGTAAAGAGTACCTTTGAGGTGTTATGAATAGTATCCTAGCACCCGACCCCTATTGGGTAAATGAACCATCAAAGAACATAGTCCAGGATCGATGTGTGAGAAGTAATATTGACTCATCTGGGAATTCGATGTTCAATGGTTGATGATCTACTAGAGGTGCTTCTGCCAATTGATCTGCAATTTATTGCCCCTTTATGGATTTTATTTCTACATACTCAATATCAAATTCACTGAGAAGCATGACCCACTTGGCTATTCTACCTGTGACGGTAGCTTTGCTGAGAAAATATTTCAAAGGATCAATCTTAGCAATGAGGCGTGTAGTATGAGCCAACATGTAGTGTCACAATTTTTGTGAAGCAAATACCACTGTGAGGCAAGCCTTCTCTATAACAGAATAGTTTGTTTCATATGAGACTAGGGTTCTACTAATGTAGTAGATAGCCCTTTCTTTGTTGTTCTGATCTTCTTGAGCTAATAGGACACCTAGTGATGTATCTGTAGTAGAGATGTAAAGTATGAGTGACTTCCAATGAATAGGATGCATCAATATTGGCGGGTTCGCAAGATATTATTTGATTTGTGTGAACCCCTCATCAAATTCCTTGTTCCATTGGTAAGTCACACCTTTGTGTAAAGTCTTGGTGAATGGTTGTGACTTGTCTGCCAGTTGTGAGATGAAGCACCGGATAGACTATAACCGGCCTTGAAGACCTCTCATTTGTCTGATATTATTTGGTGGCAACATTTCCATGATAGCTTGGACCTTCTTAGGGTCCACTTCGATGCCTTTTGCAAAGATGATGTAGCCAAGCAGCTTTCTAGATGTCACTCTGAATGCACATTTCTTAGGATTGAGCTACAGAATGAACTGTTCCATGTGATCCAGTATAGGACCTAGATCTGCAAGATGTTTCTCTTGTTGCATGCTCTTAGCTAGAGTGTCATCAACATAATCTTCCATTTTTTTATGCATCATGTCATGAAATATAGTAGTGACAACTCTCTGATATGTAGCACCAGCATTTTTGAGTCCAAATGGCATGACGTTCAAACAGAAAGTGCCCCATGCACATTTGAAAGCAATTTTCTCTTGGTCTTCTGGCACGATCTTTATTTGGTTGTAGCTAGATAAACCATCCATGAGTGAGTACATTTCATATCATGTTGTCATATCTACAATCATATAAATATTGGGCAATGGAAAGTCATCCTTAGGACATGCCTTATTCTCTGAAGTCTATGAAGACTCGGATAGATTTGTCATGTTTTGACACTGGAAAAATGTTAGAGATCCATTCTGCATAGTTAATTGCTCTGATAAATACTACCTTAAGAAGTTTCTCCAATTCAGATTTGACAAGTAGAGCTACATGTGGATGCATTTTCCAGATCTTTTTTTGACAGGCTTGATGCCTGGTGCAATGGACAAGTGGTGCATGATTAGATTAGGGTCTAATCCTGGCATGTCTGAATATTTCCATGCAAAGTTTATCTTTTTTCTCTGGAAGAATGTAATGAATTTCTCTCTTTCTACCTCAGATAATGATTGTGCCAAATGAATGATCTGAGGTTCAGCTTCCATACCCAAGTTGACTGGTTGGGTAGGCTCAATAAGCATAGATGATCATTCCTAGAAATGACTCAAAAGGGTATCAAGTATCTCATCCTCGAGCACCTCAAAGAAGTTTTCACCCTTGGATACGTCCTTTATTTTGACATTTTTAGGCTCTGACACTGCCATAATGTGGTTTTCACCATCAGAGCGCCTATTTTTTCTTCTTTTGATTTTATGACTAAGATACTTGATATTGGCCTTAGTCATGTTGACAGTGTCTTTGCTAGTGGAGGACGTTACAGGTTTGACAGTGTTGAGGTAATAGGCAAGAGCATAGTCATTCTAGAATGTAAGGACTTCATTAGATGGGGAGGAGGAGTTCCAGTCTATAAGCTTGGGATGATGGAGTGAAAGAGAAGTGATAGGTTCAAGTGTGTTCACGGTATAATCATTGAAAGAATGGACTAGCAAGTCGAGACCTAGAGCAATCTCATCCAAAGGTATAGTTTAATTCCTTTGACTCCTAACGAAAATAGTAGATGACACATTAACATCGATGGAATCAGACTCGTTTGACCTTTCACTAGAACCTTCACCTACTTTGAGAAGGTTTTCATATGTATCCACTGTTTCTATATCCATGTCAAAGGGAGTGCTTGAAAAAATATAAAACTCATATTCATGAGAGTTTGTTTCATCATTAGATTTCATATTAAGAACATGGGTGAAATCAACTCTTTGCACCTGGTTGGGATGAGTTCTTTCTAAAAACTCTGCTATGGTCAGATGAGCACCATTTGACATAGGAGCTTCATCAGTGTTTGCAGCATCATCTAATTATTTTTTAGTGAGAAGTGGTTGGACTTGCTCTTGTTCAAACTGTTGTTGAAAGTGTGGTGGTATGCACAGATCACCATGATGACCTGGATTTATAGTTTGTATTTCTTTCCACTGCTCATAGGTTAATGAAGTAAGTGGAGTGGTTTCATTAGAATCACTGTCAGTCTTGACTGTACTGACATGCGGTATGAAATCATCTAGATCAACAAAGAATGCTACTAGATCTGGATGAATGGGACAAGGGAAGTAGTTTTCCTCAGAGCTATCTTCTGACTCTTTAATTTTAGATGTATCTTCAGGTGTTGGTTAGTGATCTATTTGGGGTACAAATTTGTTTATCCCTAGTTGAAATGTGAGCTTCTTGAAGCCTATACCTATAGAGTCACATGTTCGTCAACCAATAGCTTCAAGTGGTGCAATCAATCCTTTATGATTCACCCCTA
This sequence comes from Thuja plicata, assembly GCA_018584345.1. NCBI lineage: Eukaryota > Viridiplantae > Streptophyta > Pinopsida > Cupressales > Cupressaceae > Thuja > Thuja plicata. The sequence continues at coordinate 833,379 of MU226828.1, read as the reverse complement.
TAGGACCATTTCCTTTGTAGCCAAAGTGTTGCTTAATAGTTAGACCCTTGCCATACTGTTCAGGTCTTATGTCATAAGGTGGAGTGGTTTGTTCAGAAGTGTCCTCTCCTTTATAGATCCAAGCTTTGATAGCCCTATTTTCATCTTCTTCTTCTAATGGTATCGTGGCATGTACAAAGGTACCACCATATTTTGTTTGAGGAGGAACTACAGAGGGTTTAGTATCCTTTGAAGGTCTCCCACAAGAATGTGGAGAAAAAGACAAAGATGTAATAGATAGCATAGGTTCAATATGATACCCTCACATGTTAGTTTCCTTGATTGTTAGAGCCTTTTCCATTTCCTATAGTTTAGTCTTGAAGAACTCAATAGACTCTCTATTGGTAGGCACAAAGATGTCAGCAGATTTTGTGAGGGTATTGCAATCATAGCATGTAAAAGAAGGTACAATCACTTCAGATCCTTGGAATGGGAACTTAATGCACTAATGGTATGTTGAAGGGACAACCTAGATTTCATGGATCCATGTCCTTCCTAACAGAATATTGCATGCTAAAGGAATGTCAAGCACTTGACAGATAACATCTCTTTCAATAGGGCCGACTCCGATTGGTAACAAAACTAGCCCTTTAGATTTTTGTTCTTCTTCATCATAGGCCTTAATGGTAATCTTTTTGCGAGCATCTATGTAGTCTTCACCGTAGCCTAACTCAGTAAGGAAGCTAGCAGAGCAAATATTAAGGCTAGCGTCGTTATCTATGAGGACATGACGGATGCACTTTGGACCAATCATGACTTCAATGTGCAAGGTGTTGTTATGTGGGTGGCTCAAAGAATGGTCGTCATCCTCAAAGAAAGACAAGTAATGGGAGGGGTTCAAGTGACCTACCATAGATTGAAACCAGTCAAGATTGAGATCTTTTGGGACATTTTCCTCAGTGAGGGCTTTGTCAAGGATCTCCCTATGAGCAGGGGAGATTTTGAGCAGCTCAAAGATGGTGATCTGAGCGTTGGTACATTGTAGTTGGTCTAGTATGTTGTAATTGGTAGCACTAGATGAGGAAACCAATTTTAGATTCTTGTTGGTAGAGCCAATAGTAGCTTTGTTTTTAGGTTGTGCGAGTGAAAACATAGAAGGCTTAGGGCCTTTGAGAATGATCTTAGCATGAGATCGAGTAACAATGTTTGCACTAACCTGAGACTGTTCTTGTTCAGAGGACTGAGGCACAGACCCTTGCAAGATGAAAGGAGTTTTGGACTTGGGAGTATCTTCCCTTCCCTTGAGAATGACAATGTTATAGTATTCAGTATCAATAGGTTCAATGATATTAATGACATTTTTGTTATTGGTGTATGTATAGTTGACCTTGGCATCAATTTTCTTGCCTTTAGATGATTCACCTTTCCCATGAGGAGGAAATGGGTCTTTGAAAGCTTGGTGATCTGAGTTTTTGTTGTGACCTCCCACAGCAATAACGTCACTATCAATAAGGTCTTGGTTCTTGTGTCGTAATTGAATGTAGGTAGCCATCTTGTGACCCTTATTCTGATGGTAATCACAATATGCAGATTCATTCCACCAAGATGGTGAAGGTTGCAGATCAAAAGGAAATGAGTTATCTAGAGGAGTGAGTAAATGGTTGTCCAAGAGAGTCTTGTAAACCACATTGAGAGGTTCTCTTAGAGGAGTGAACTCACACTTGGCTCTAGGAGCCTAAGGTTTAGATCTAGAAAAATGTGAAGTACTTGGTTTGGATTCTGTCATAGCCTGTTCAGTGGCTTTGGCTGCCTGCATAGTGGCAGTGAGATTAAAAGCAACCTTTGAAGGATTGGGAGTCACATTGTCTATAACTCCATCATTCACAACATTCTAGTTCTTGTTGGGAAATCTGGGTTTATCTTTGCATGAGGAGTAAGACCCTTGTTTATTTTCCTTGTGTAAGGTTAGTTCTCCTTTCTTGACCATAAACGTCTCAATTCTCACAGCTTTCTTAATCATGTCATCAAAGGTTAAAGGACCTTGCAACTATACTTGGTACCCAAAGTTGGGAAGATGATTGTCGAGAAAGATGTCCAACTTTTTAGATTCAGGTATTTTGCGAGAATATCTTGTATAAAGTTGTCTCCATCTCTAGAGAAATGTCAAGAAGGATTCTCCATGATTTTTTTTCAAGTTGCAAAGATCTCGTATGTGAACCAGACGTTGGATGTTGTGAGAATAGTGTTGCAGAAACAAATTGTCAATTTCGTCAAAATTTTTGAAGCCAGTTGGTAGTCTAGAGAACCACTCCATAGCTGGCCCTCCTAAACTACATGGAAAGAGATGCATGAGGTAGGTTTGATCATTTATGAACTCCATAGAGAGAGCACCAAACTCTCTCAGATGATCCTGGGGATCAAAGGTACCCAAGTATTTATCGTACTTGGGAAGTTCAACTTCTTTAGGAAAAGGAGGCATGCATAGAGTCTTATCAAATAGGAATGGACATATGCTTTCCAACGTGAACTATGTAGCAGGTTTGTCTTCCTCCTTCAATATTTGAAGAATTTGTTCTTGCATACTTTGAACTTGTTTTTTTAACTTGGATTTTTTGGGTTCTTCCTCTTGCATAACAAGGATCTCTACATTGTATTTGGAGGGAAACTTATCCCCTTTATTGGCTAGTTCGAGAAGGTATTTCTCTTTTTCCTCAGCTAGGAGAATTTCCATCATCCTACAGAAATCTTTATTGGCATGAGCATTCACGATATTTACCTGGGTTATTTCCATTTCCTCATCATTAGGGGGGTCTTGAAAATGGAATTTACCCCTAGTTTTAAAGAGATCATCTCTACTATGTTCACCTGATTGGTCCTAATCTTCCATATTTCTAGAATGCAAGTGTTCAGTGTGCAAAGATGTGATATGAGGAGGTTGATTGTCTAGAGGTGTGTTACCTATGGAAACTCTTGTTGTCTTACTAGTGTCAAGTTCGGGAAACAACTCTTCAGAATTTGTGTGTTCTTCAAACAAAGGATTTTGAACTTGACTAAAATTCACTGGAAATTATCGTTTGACATAAGAGGGATGTGAAGATTCCCCACTACACTCAGGTTGTGTGGAAAGTTTAGAATGACTTTCCCCTTGATTGAGAGGTCTACCCCTTCCTTGTTTAACAACACATGAAGGGATTTTTTTGCCACTTCAAGTTGTAACAGTCATAGACAAAGATGATACAAGAAATGTGAACTAGGACCATGCTTGAAACTATCTCAAGGTAAATGCACAAAGTGCCAAAAGGGTGAGGTATATCTGGTGCAAATTGTCAAAAATAAGGCTAGAGCAGCCGAGAGGTGACTATCGCGACGCAAGATATGATGACACAATAGAAAGAGAATAATGATGTGAGACAAGACCAGTTTAAGCGAGAATCATGTAATTCTAAACCCAAGAAATCCTGTTGCAGACTCTGTGTAGACAGAAGGCAGGTAAATAGACCCAGAACAAGAACCAGATTTAGTAGAGGTACGCGGACAGACGGGAAATAGCTCATTGTTTTGGAAAAATGGTATCAGACTCGCGTGAAGAAATACTAACCCATGCAAAGATTCTCATAGGCTCACGTGAGACTTTAGAGTCCAGCGTGAAAAATCACAAAAAAAGATGATATACTGGTGAATAAAATAGCAGCAGATTTGCACAATATCATGCGAAGATGTTAAGATACCTGCGCAAAGATTCGCATAGAGTGACGCGAAGATGGCAGAATTTCACATGAAATTTTGCAGTGAAGACAGTGAAATTCTACAGAATCAAACAGTTAGGACTAGATTGCATTTTTCAAGACAAGATCATGTTGTATTATGATAGAAAGTTCAAATTGCAAATTTTTTTGGACATTTTCTTGTTTGTCAAGTTGTGTGATTTGACATTTGTTTTGATTGTTTGAATGATTCACCCACGCAAAACACATTAAGTAAAATGTTTGTACTACCAGAACAGACACATCATAATCCTAGGATAGCCAGGGCAGTATCTGTTGAATCCCCACTTGAACCAAATTTCAGCAATGCTTACTCATAGCGGACAACTTAGAAGCTTGGAGGCATGGGCTCCTCCTTACATGTGCACTCACTTCTCAGGCACACCAAGATTTGAATCCCAAAGGAATTGCTTCCCAAAGGACTATTGTCTCTACTAAGAGCCATAAAAATGTGGGGCATCTTAGTCTGTCTCTGACCTTTCGCGCCAATAGATAGAGGGTTTTTTGGATACTATAACAACAGTTTGTAGTAAGGACATCCATTCAGGTGGTTGTGATCAAGTCATTTTCCAAATTAAGGGGGCTCTCCCAATCCTTTAAAAGCAAGGATTTAACCTTAATGATGTAGGGACTTTAACACACCACTGGGGAACTGGAGGAGATTTTGGTTGCCAAAAAAAATTCACACCTATCCATTGTGAGATTAATCACAATGGAATTTTTTATACACCAATTTGGAAGGGCTTGGCTTTAGCCTATTACCGGTTGGGCAATCCACTCTCACTGGCTCTACTAAATCTCTTGGGAGGTAGCCACACTGTAAGAATCATATGGATTTCTCTTACACCCAAGATCCATAAAGGCGAGGGGAGAGGATACGTTCATATAGTTCTTGGAATTACAATCTAGAAATTGCTTCAATCACGCAAGACAATGATTCATTTTAAGCACCAAACTGAAGCGTTTTCTAACTACTAAAAAAAATAGACATGAGAGTTTTGTGAAAACATGTAGGTCTTTGACAAGCACCCTACAATAAACACATTAGTAGTTTGTAATTGCCTTCTTCATTTTAGCATCCTGCAAACCACCGTTAAGTTGTTCCAAAAATAAAATCAGAGAAACACAGATGTCAGGAAACAATAGATGGTTAGAAAACCAAGATAATAAATAGAAAATAAAGGTCTTTGGTGTCAAATTTCACATGATGATTCTCGCAATCCCATGTGAAGAAGTACAGATAATCACACGAAGAACTAGAAAGTTCATGTGAGATGCTGTGAAATTTTGTGCAAAATAATTTTCAGAGACGTATGGACAGAGTGCAAAATTGAAAAGAAGTGCAATAAAATGAGGCCAAAACTGATTATTGCAGCCCCATGGTGGGTGCCATAAATGTATATGCTAAATGTGGCCTTATTTAACCATACACTTCAACATAGTCCTTGTTCATCAGCCACATACAGAAGTGAATATGAGTTATTCATCCTGTATGTCTGTATGATTCGACCTGTTACCTTCTATCCAGACGGGGTTTTGAATGGCTCTCAGAATGAGAGTTTCACAACCTAGACCAATCCAAGAACGAAAGATTTCTCTCCATGAATTCAATGCCAAATTAATCTAAGAACATGAAAGATGCAAGATTAATCTAAATGAAGTTAAACTAAGACATGATAAGAAATATGGGATTAATCTAAGAAAATGAAGCTATTATATTGCAAATGAGCTTAATTGAAATGAGATGATGAATTCTAAAATGTAGCAGCAATTCTTTATTCTAACAATGCATATCCTTGAATGAGAAATGGGAGTTCTTTTATAGACTGAGAGTCTGCTCAGAATGGAAAGTTGCCTTTTTGAAATAAAACAGATAGAAAAGCCAATTCAGATTAGCAAACTTTCTTTAAAATAAAACAATGAACTATTTTCTCTTTGTTTTTAACTGTTTTCTTTATGGTTTTAACTGTTTTCTTTCTCTTTAAAGCACAGTTAATTCAAAGTTTCTATTTCTGATCAAGAGAGAAGATTTTTGAGAGAATATTTAATTAAATAAATAGAATATGACCTCATAAATGTGTTTTCTCAATTATCTGAATAATTAAATTCAATTATTGAAATGAGGATATTCATTTAATAATTAAATATTATTTAATTTATTTTTATGTGTTTTAGCTAAAAGGGGTGAATTTAATTAAATTAAAGTGCTAGGACTTTATAATTAAATTAATTCAATCATAGGGTTTGTTTAGCTAATTGATTGATATTTAGGAATTAAATATAATGTATGATTAATGCAGATTTAGGATTTTCTGCATTTGACACTTAGGTCGAGTAGAGTCAGTCAAAACTCAAAATTGCCTAGTACAATAGGACTCTGATGATTGAGAAGAATGACAAATGTAACAAAATTGGTTAGGGTTGCAAGATGCCAATTTTGGGCTGTTACAGAAACATGTTATGGTTTGAATGCCAACACTCGACTATTTTTGTCAATAAACCTTGGTTCACACATAATTATGGCATCTCAAGAAAATAGCCCAGGTTGCATTGACCAGTTACACATCGCTCAACTCTGTTCAAATCATCTATCATCCCTAAAAGGCTAAGGCTACTGATCCCTCATGTTAATTTTCTAAAAGAAAACCTATTTTCAATTCAAACACGTGATTCAATCAATCATTTAATCAACCATCAAACGTCAATCAAATTTTTAAGATCATCTATCTACTCACGTGAGATTTGCAACAATCTTGTTGAGCGCATCATATTTTGTTCATCTAGATCTTGAGGATAGAAAGCCATCAAAATCCTACCTTATCAAAATTGACATAAAAAAAATTGATCAACCAATCAGGCTGACATTAAAAAAATTGACTTTAAAACATCATCAAAAAATTAACATCAAATCAAGCATAAAAAATATGCCCTTTTTATCAAAAATTCAATCTAGTTTTAAAAGCAACATTCTGCAGCTTGAAAGCGACACCATATCAAAAGTGACCCAACACATAGAAAAAGTGACATTAAAATTTAAAAGCTATGAAACACATAACAAAAGCAAAAATTCATTGATCAAAAGTGCTTTCATTTTAAAAGTGACATTTTACATATCAAAAGCGACAAAACAAGAAGTAAAAGCAACGAAACAACAAAAGCAAGGTATTTTAAATAAAAAATGAAAAATAATGATCTAAAAATGATGAATTCACAGGAAAGGATCAATCACATATTGGTGGCTCGTATCCTGGAGGTCTCTGATGCCACCTCACATTCTCGAATTAGTGTTCATGATTTGGAATCACCACTTTGTTTCGCAGGGTAAACAAGCTCTTAAAGTGAAAATCCAAAAGTGTGAAGGTAAAATGAGTGGTGAAAAGGTCTTTTCACCCTATTTACTATCACTTTTTACCCTAGTTGAGGGTAATTTTCACCACAATTTTATAAATTGAGTCCAAATAATTCAAATTTTGACTGGGGCATCTTCTACATCACATTCTTAATCGGGAAATCAATTGAAATTCAAATTAACATAATTTTTTTTGAAAAATTGTTAAAATTCATAAAATTCATAAAATTTTGGAAATCATCTAAACATAATAAAATCATTTCAATTCATTTCTGGGGGAAGGGCATACCATCATCAAAAATAAAAAAAAATTGAGGCACTTTACAAAATTGCGGACATTGGACATCAAATTTTTAAAATCTCAAATTGGGACATCAAAGGAGAAAATTTTCAAATCAGGGATTCATATCAAAACATCATTAGTGGGGCAACATTAATTAATCGAGTCAATCAAGTCAACATCGTATCATCAAAACTGTCAAAACAAAATTGGATTAGTCTTTGAACCAATGCACTTCGCACATTGATTCAAAGATGGGAAAATGTATATGCATAACAATGGTCAAAGAGAAAAATTAATTATAAATCAATCCATTTGGATTAATTAAATCAAAATTAATTAACTATGGAATTGAATTAATCTTTGATTATATTATTCATTCATTAATTAATCAATTCCAACACATTCACATGGCTAATTTAATTAATTATCTAGAATTAATTCCTCCTAAAATCTCTCACCTACCCTTGTTACCAATTTTCGCTACTTTTCTCAAATTGGCAGAGCTGGTTTAGTGTTGGTTCATTTAAAGTAAAACATTGATTTCATGTCACTTTGCCTAAGTTATTTGCAAGTTTGAGCCAAAGGATAAAATTTAATTCATTGATCAGATTTTAGTTACAAAGAAAAATTTAATCATCATGCAATGTGCAGTTTAAAAGAATAATGTGTAATTTTTTTCCATTATAGAAATGTATTTTACAAATGAAAGGAAATTTCTCATTTGATAATGTAGAAATAATTTAGAAATGTTTCATTTCTTTACAAAGAAAATAATGTACAACTGAGATATATGATTTGCAGTGCAAGAAAACACTTGTACATTGTCATTTGGAATGAAAATAGAAATAGGAACCCACACAAGTCATGGCAAAGCTTTGAAAATAATGAAAATCGAAGTAACAAATGCAGAAGTCAAGATTAAGAGAAAGAGTAAAGATCAATCATTTCTTGGTGGAATGATGGTTTGTGGTCGCATCTTGCTTTAGTTGGCTTTAGGTGGAGGCTTCGTGTCTTTAGGGTACCTGTAAGGTTGGTGAAAATGGTGTCAGTCTAAAGAGAAAGCAATGAAGGGTCCAAACTCTATGTCAAAAAATGACTAGACATACAAATGCATACTTTCAACCACATCAGAAAGGAAACAATCAGAGCATCATAATTTATCTAATGATTTTATTTCATTATGCATGTACAGGTATGTTAATACTATAAGGTCCAATATTATTGAGAGAGGGGGTGAATTTTTAATCTATCAGGTTAGAAATCTTCTCAATCCAATCAACACATTAACAACTTTCATCAACTTTAGACCTTATGTAGCAATACAAAGAAACCAAAACAAACATCCAAAACCTGCAACAAACTAACACTGGTATTTTATCATGGAAACCCTTGGTTAGAGGGAAAAATCACGATGGGAATTAGTACCCACAAATTTTTTTTATCTTCTGAAATGCACCCTGTTAAAGGCCTAGCCCTGTTAGGAGCTTAAAATGATGCCCTATTAGGATTGGGCCCTTTTAGGAGTCACCTGGAAAAGGGATTTACCTCTAGCCCTGTTAAGAGATTTACCCTATTAGGAGTAACCTTGTTAAAGGATTTAAACCCTAAATAAAGAGTCACATGGTTAAAGGATTTACTGATCAAGACCTGTTAGGATCGACCCAGTTAAGAGACTTTCTTGCATAACCTATTAGAATTCAACAAGTAAAATGATCTAAGTGTAACACTCCTCCTCTGCTTGTTTAGATCTAATTAAGCACAACTCTTTTGCTTCCTGCAGAAATTTTTTTCTCTTCACTCGACCGCACCTTCACATCCATGATCTACACTTGCATAATGTATTTATTTACATATATATACATTACATGTTCATTAGGGAATTAACCACCTTAAAAAATGTATTACATTTGAGTTACAATCATTCCCACTAGATCCTTAAACCCTAAAACATAATACAATCTAGAAAAGTTGATTACAGGTTCAGGTCGGCCATAAGATTCATCGTACATCAATTTAAATAAAGAACAGTCAAACCTTTTTGAATTCTTCAACACGCTTCCAAAACTTGATTAAATCTAATCACCTCAAGAATGAAATATCAATTAATCATTACAAATATGTTATGCCATGTCATCTTGACACCTGGATCATAAAAACATCCATTGCAACCGATCGCATCACCACCGCACACCAATCTGACACCAACTACTCAAACTGCTTCAAACATTAAGCTATTAGGCATAGAATGATCTTATATCAAATGAAACAATGCCTTGCATTACTCCAATCCTATAAAAATCATAGTATCAATAACATATCCTAGTCAAGATAATCATATCATGACCACAACACTTGAATCCATATCAATTTGATAGAACAATCAAATCATTCACTATTTGTCATAGTATATTCTTTTATCTGCCCTATTGTCCTTCAATTGATCATATCTTTCTCCAATGTTGTTTCCAATGTACGTGATCATACATAATGCATCTAGAGACATACTTGAGTGTCCAACACCAATCACACACTCTAATTTCTACTGCAACATAGAATTCATCTACATAAATACTTAGTAGCACATCAAGAACATTTTCAACAAATACAACACCAAGTTGACATCAATGACAACACACTAATTGATATTCCTTTCATAAAACCTGTACCAATCAACTTCAGCCAAGATCTACATTATATATTCCAACAATCTCCCCCTTTGGTATTGATGGAAACACCACATTGATCTGATAACAATTTATCCCCCTAATCTGGTGCACCAAAATTCTTGTCTTAATCTTCCTAGTCTTCTCCTTCAAAGTCTTCTTCTGATCTTCTCCCAAATACTTGTATATGGTTCTTCTCTTTCTTATGATATTCTCCCCCTTTCACAACAATGCCAAAGGTTCCACATAAGACACCTACTATTGTAACATATTTTCTTTGCCTTTGACTGCGCCCTCTAAGGAGTAGTCCCTTTTTACATCAACCCAATAGTGAAAGATATTCAGTGAGTCCACTAGATTGATGCTTACAACAACATCTTAGTATCCTTAAGGTAGGGGAATAACCCCTAAATTACCTGTCAGATACTCAAAATTATCTTTAGGTAATGGTTTAGTGAATATATCTGCTATCTACTCCTTAGTTGGCACGTGTTCTAACTTGAATACCTTTTCCTACACTTGTTCTTTTAATAAATAATACTTGATTGAAATACATTTAGTCTTGGAATGCATTATTGGATTCTTTGCAATATTGATTGCACTTGTATTATCACACTAGATAGTCACAGGTTCAATTACCTTTTCTTTGATACCTTATAGGATCTGATTCATCCATGCAATTTGTATACAATTGATAGTTGTTGCTACATACTGAGCTTCTGCAATATATTGGGAGATGTATTTTTTCTTCTTACTTTTCCATGTCACAAGTCTTCCTCCTAGGAAGAATGCTCCTGCACTTGTACTCTTTCTGTCATCAATGTTTCCTGCCCAATCTGCATCAGTAAAAATACTCAAAGAGAAATGACCTTTGTGAGCATACCAAAGACCATAGTCTTTTTTCCCTTTCAAGTACTTGAATATCCTCTTTACTACTACCATGTGAGATTCCTTAGGATTATCTTGAAATTTGGCTACTATTCCAATTGCTTGTGCAATTTATGATCTACTATGAACAACATAATTCAACTTACCATTCATGGATCTGTATAGAGTTTCATCCACTGCACTTGACTCCTCATCCTTAGATATCTTGCATCCAATCATTGTGGGGGTTCCAACTAGCTTGGAATCTTCCATTCCAAAGGTCTCTAGTACTTCCTTTATGTACTTGGACTGAATGATATAGATACCATCCTTTAGTTGTGAAATTTGTAATCTAATAAAGAACTTAATTTCTCCTATCCTTAACATCTCAAACTCTTTCTTCATTTTTCCAGCAAATGCCAAGCTCATCTCATCATTACTCAAAAAAATATTTCATCCACAAACACTTCATCTAACATCTTATCACCTTCAACCTTCAAGTACACATTATTATCTTCACTTGTTCTTATGAAATCAATCTTGATGAGATAAGAGTATAATATTTCATACCATGCTCTAGGTGCTTGTTTCAGTCCATACAATGCCTTTTGTAGCTTACACACCATTTCCTTGTTCTTGGTCAAATAAAATCCATTTGGTTTCTCTATGTAAACCTTTTCTTCAAGAATCCCATTTAGAAAAGAAGATTTGACATCCTTTTGGAAAAATTTAAATTTCTTATAGGCAGTATAAGCAAGTAAAATTCTTACCCCTTCAAGTCTTGCCACAGGAGAAAATGTTTATCCATATTCCAATCCTTTCTCTTGTGCATAGCCCTTAGACACAAGTCTTGCATTGTTACAACCCACTTCTCCATCTTCATTCAGTTTGTTCCTAAAAACCCACTTTGTACCAATCATATTCTTGTGTGATGGTCTAGGAATAAGTGACCATGTTTCATTCTTTTCAATCTGATCAAGTTCCTCTTCCATTTCTTTTATCCAATCATCATTCTTCAAATCTTCATTTATGGTCTTAGGCTCAAACTTTGAAATTATACATGTACTTTCCCTTATTTTCCTCCTTGTTTGCACACCTACATCTTTATCACCTATGATTCGATCAGTAGAATGATTCAAACTTTACATACCTTGGAATAACCAGTTTAGGTCTGGGAGATTTTTCTTCAAGTTGAACCATTTCTTCCTCATTGTTCTATTCAACTATATTTTTCACTTTAGGTTGCACATACAAAATCTCCTGGACATTCTTTGAGTCTTTCTTACTTGTTTCATCAGATTTCTCTAGATATTCATCTACCTTTACATTGGTACTTTCAATCATCTTGTTAGTCCTTTTATTGAAACACTTATAGGCCTTTCTTTCGGTAGAATATCCCAAGAAAATACCTTCATCTTTCTTAGGATCAAACTTTACAGTGAAACCATCTCTCTTGATATAGCATCTACAACCAAAAAGTTTGAAATATTTAACACTAGGTGTATGACCATACCATAATTCATAAGGTGTCTTACCAGTTCCTTTCTTCACTTGTACCTAGTTCATTGTGTAGACTGTAGTGCTAATGGATTCTTTCCAATATGAATTATGTACATCACCTTGAATCATCATTTTCCTGGAATCATCAACTATAGTTTTGTTTCTCCTTTCTGCAATTCCATTTTGTTGAGGAGTCCTTGGCACTGACATCTATCTCTTGATTCCATTTTATTCACAATACTCAATGAACTCCCATGAAGTGAACTCTCCTCCTCTGTCTGATCTTAAACACTTCAAGCTCTTACCTATTTCATTCTTAACAAGTGCCCTAAATATTTTGAACTTATAGAAATATTCATATTTATCCTTCAAGAATTTCACCCACATCATTCTTGAATAATCATCAATAAACAACATGAAATACTTATCAACATGATAACTCTTTGTCCTCATATGACCAAAAAGATCAGTATGTACTAAACCCAATATATTTTCATATGTAAAATACTTACTCCTAAAATTAGAACAATTCATCTTAGCCAATTAGCATTCCTTGCACATTACATTGTCTGGTTTCACAAGTTGTGGCAATCTCCTAACAATATTTTACTTACTGGCCTTGATCAAACTATCAAAATTCACATAACAGAACCTTTTGTGCCACTTCCATCTTCATCCTTAGCAACCAAACAACTATTAACAATAGTATTCAGATGGAATAAGTTACCTTTTGTTTGTTTTCCAGTAGCAATCAAATCTCATGAGCTTCCAAGTATCTTGCACATACCTCCTTTGAACTTTGAATGATAACCTTTGTTATTCAACTAACCAACACTCAACAAGTTGTATGTAAGACCATCAACCCAATAGACATCATCAATAGTTATTTTACCATTCAAAGATATTGAACCTTTACCTCTTACTATGCAGGGTGTATTGTTTCCAATCCTGACCAAGCCACCATCAAATTCATCTATCTTTATGAACTTACTTTTTTCACCGATCATGTGATGTGAGCACCCACTATCAATAAAACATACATTACCATGTTCTATGTGTAAGACCAATGCCTTTTTATATTCAAAATTTTATTCTTTGACTGCAACATACACTATCACTTCTTCATCATTGTCATAATATTCTTCATCAGTCACACCTACATCTACAACAACATACCATTATTTCTTTTCTTTTCCCTTGAATCTTCTGAACTTCTCTTTCTATTCACCATTAGGACACATGGAAGCAATATGTCATATCTTGTTACATTAAAAAAATTCAAAGGTAGCTTTCCTTTATACTTACCAGTACCTCTAGGTAGTCTTCTTGCAAGTAATGCTTCAAGTTATGTTTTCTTCTTCTCTTCATCCAAGATAGATTCAACTCCCTGGAATAACTTGTCATGCAGGTAGATTCATGACTTATTTGTTTTCCCTTATTCTCTAATTCTAATGAAAAATAGGCCATAAAATATGCTTCAACTTTAGGCATATTGTTAACATAGTTACTTAATTCAAAAGCATTGAGCTTAACAATAAATCCATCAATATAAACAATATCAAATGTCCTCAATTCTTGTATAATAGAAACTCTAATGGCATAAGCAAGTAGCAAGGTTATCAACATTTTAATAACCACATCACCTTCTTCAATGTTACCACTAGAAGCTTTGATGACACAACTACTTCCTTTATCCTTTGACCACATTGAGCAATGTTATCACCTTCTACCATTTTCATGTCATCATATTTTCCCTTCAAACTTTCTACCCTAGTTTTTTGCACATGTATGTCTCCACCATATATTATCTTTAACTTTTTCTAAATGTCATAAGAAGTATCGAGTCCATGTACATCAATATATTCAGTATTAGATAGAGTACTCACTATAGCCTCCAATGCTATCATGTTATATTTTTGTTCCTTCAATTGATCTACAATAAGAGTCCTAGTAGGAACAGTAAATTTTGTTTCCACATGATTCCAAAAATGTGGCCCCATGCCTTTCAGATAGATCTTCATCTTGCCACTCCATATTGTGTAGTTGTCTCTTATGAACTTAGGACCTTCCTTCTTCATCATCAAATCTTTTCCTCAAGCTATTAATCTTACCACAAAGAGGACCTAGGCTCTGATACCAATTGTTAATACTATAAGGTCGAAGATTATTGAGAGCGGGGGCTGAATCAGTAATCTATCATATTAGAAATTTTCTCAATCCATTCAACACATTAACAATATTCATCAACTTTAGACCTTACACAACAGTAAAGAAAGATACCAAAACATGCAAAAAACTAAAACCAATATTTTTATCGTGGAAACCCTTGGTTAGAGGGAAAAATCAAGATGGGAATTAGTACCCACAAATATTTGCACTCTTCTAAAATGTGTCCTGTTAAAGGCCTAGCCCTATAAGGATCTTACAATAATTCCATGTTAGGAGAAGACCCTTTTAGGAGTCACCTAGTCAAGGGATTTACCTCTAGCCCTGCTAGGAGCTTTACCCTATTTGGAGTAACCTTGTTAAAGGATTTAAACCCTAATTAAAGGGTCAACTGATTAAAGGATTTACTAATCAAGACCTGTTAGGATCTACCCAGTTAAGGGATTTTCTTGTAGAACCTATTAGAATTAAACAAGTGCAATGATCTAGGTGTATCACTCCTCTTCTTGTTTAGATACAATTAAGCACAACTCTTTTTCTTCCCGTGGAAAATATTTTCTCTTCACTCAACTGCACCTTCGCATCCACGATCTACACTTGTATAATGTATTGATTGACATATATATATTACATGTTCATTAGGGCATTAACCGCCTTACAAATTGTATTACATTTGAATTACAATTATTCACTCTCAATCCTTAAACCCTAAAATGTAATACCAATCTAGAACTTTCAATTACAGGTTTAGGTTGGCCACAAGATTCATTGCACATCGATCTAAATCAAGAGTAGTTAAACCTTTTTGACTTTCTCAACACGCATCTGAACCTTGATTAAATCTGATCACCTCAAGCAATTAAATAGAAATTAATCATTAAAAATATGTTATGCCATGTCACCTTAACACTTGGATCATAGAAACATCAACTGCAACAGACCACATCACCACCAAACACCAATCTAACACCAACTACTCAAATTGGTTCAAACATTTAGCTATTATATACAAAATGATCTTCTGTCAACTGAAATAATGCCTTGCAGTACTCCAAACCTGTAGTGATCATAGTATCAATCTTAAATTGAGGTCGGCCACAAGATTCATCGCACATCAATCTAAATCAAGAACAGTTAAACCTTTTTGACTTCCTCAACACACATCTGAACCTTGATTAAATCTGACCACCTCGAGCAATTAAATAGAAATTAATCATTAAAAATATGTTATGCCACATCACCTTGACACTTGGATCATAGAAACATCCACTGCAATAGATCACATCACCACCAAACACCGATCTAACACCAACTACTCAAATCGGTTCAAATACAACTCTATTTTGCAGATTTTTAGATCTATGCTAAGTACATAATACCTCTAATCAATTTGTTCACTTCATCTCATCTCATTCTTTATACTATATCCTACTCGGTAATGCTCTTTTCTCTATCGCTCGGTGTTGTCTGCAGAAAATGCTTGGTTCTATATTTAACCAGTTTGATCAGTCATGCATAAATTTTGCATGTGCGCATCATAGTATCATGTGATTAAAAATGAATCTCTTGTCTCTTGTATAGACACCATAACTCATTTAATTTCCATCCTTTATATTTTTCTGCTTAATCTCCATCCTTGATTTTGCTACCTAAACCATCCTTGGTAGTTGTGTTAAAAACACGTTTCAATAAATGTCGTCCAATCTTCCTTGAATTTTTATAACCATTTTATCAACATAAAAAACCTTATCATTTACCTCGGAATCATCAATTTCCAGCTTAGCATTCTAGTCAGCCTCAATTTGAATAAATTGCTCAGTCAATACCGTGTTGTGTCGGTGATCCCTAGCTCGGTTATTACTATGCTCGGTATACACTGTGTTTTACTTGGTTTTCACTATCTCTCAGTGTATACAAAACTCTTCATTTACTGACCACATAAACTTTGTTTGTTCCATATCTTCAATCCATAATAGATGTGTGTCATCGTAATGATACTCAAATAAGTTGACATCACTAACAATACATTAACTGATAATGTTTATCACCATATCTGTAACCCGGTTGACAACCAACTAATGACTTCAAACATACAATCAGTTGTAGTTCATAAATCTCTCCCTTTGGCATTGATGGAAACACAATATGAAATATGCAGTATAAAAATGCCATAAAAAAATACCAAACTTTTGTTCTACAACTGCAACAGTTCTTTAGCTCCCCCTGGCTTGAGTATATAAATTGTTTCAACATTAAAAAACTCATCATGCAGACTCTCCCTATAGATTTGACTCTTCTGTTCTTGAATCTCTTTATACATAGATATTTCTCCCCCTTTCTCTTTTCTCCCTTTAGTGGATAGATATTTCATTGATCATTCTCTCCCTTTGACAATAATGCCAAAAAGAAATATGCAGTTCTTCAGTAGCCAAAAAAAAATATATCTGTTGTGTAGTGCAGTAGAATAAATACCTTATAGTGTACTGATATTGTTGTGTCAGTCCAGTTCATCTTTGTATCAACATGATTGATATTTTGATTTCATGAAGGTTGATTCTGTAGATGTCCAAAATCGTCCTTATATTAATTTAATTAATATTCCTATAACATTATAGTTAATTTTAATTAATTATATTTGTTATATTCTTCTATTTATTTAATTAAATTTATTTAATTAAATATGATTCATTCTCCTTAGTATTTAAATTTAATTTAAATACTATCCCTTTTAATGTATTAAATCTTATTTAATACATTATCCCTCGTTAATCCCCTTTAAATAAATTTTTAATTTATTTATTCCTTCACATGACTTAAATTCTACTAAACCACAATTAATCTAAATTAATTTAGATTAAGCTAATTTGAACCTAGATCCTACCCTACCTCACATCACTCTCACCAAATAAACCTATTCATTAATTAACTAAGGTTAATTAAGCTAATTTTTTGATTCCTACAACAATTAGTCCTAATTATTTGCAACCACATGTGTGAGCAAATTTCCAAAAATTGACTTTTCCAAATAATCCTTATTTGGTGCCAACAAGGTTTCTTACACCTATGATGACACTTTCTTACACTTTCTAAAAGTGTTTCATTGGACTAAAACTCTTACACCCTCTTACACCTTCTTACAAGATCCTTCACATGTGTACTTTAAGTACACTTTGACCCATCACATCCAAAGTTGCTCACACA
>MU226828.1:771595-788687 GCA_018584345.1 Thuja plicata | reverse complement strand
CCCTCATGTGGCACCTATGTGGATGCCACATGAGCTCCACCTCATCCAAGCCCTCTCTCTCCTCCAAAAATTCTATAAATAGAGGCCTTTCTCAAGAGCAAAGCATCTCCATTTTATGCATTGTTATCATGTTAAAATAGCTCTAGAAATCTTAGTTCATTATTTTCGTGTTCATGCTTATAATTCATAGTTGAATATGAAAATCACATCTTAGGCATAATGGTGAATGAATCTAGTTTCTATTTTTCATTTGATCTTGCATAACATCTTAGCATAACTTGCATTTTCATTTTAATCATTTGGTGGAGACTTGAGACAAGTTCCTTATACTTGTTCTCGAGTTCTTTATCCATCATTAGTTTGCATTCAATAGATCATAGTGAGATTTTGACATTGTGTTGGGAGAGCACACCCACATAACATCTCTAAGAGAAAATTAACAAGGCCTTGAGTGCCCTTGTTCAGCTCATCGGAGGTTATGGTGGAAGCCATTATTGTTTTAGAGTATGCTTCTTAGACATGTTAGTGTAGCTTAAATGATTTATATTTCTAATATTTGCATGTCTGAGCGTGCTACCAATAGGTAGGTTTTCAGCATAGACAAATTCAATATCCTAGTCAGCTTAGTGACCAATACAAAAGGGACAAACCCCTAGTCTACCTCTCAAATGTATCCTTCGGTAAGGGTTTGGTGAATATGTCTACAAGTTGTTCTTTTGATTGTACATATTCTAGTATCACTTATTTATCTTGTACTTGTTCCCTCAAGTAGTGATATTTGATAGATATATGATTTGTTTTTGCATGCATCACAGGGTTCTTTGAAATATTTATTGCACTTGTATTATCACAGTAAATTATCACTGGGTCAGTGATCTCTTCATTCATGCCTTTCAAAATTTGTTTTATCCATGCTATGTTCAAACAATTTGCAGCAACAACAACATATTATGCTTTTGCAATTGACTGAGATATGCATCCTTGCTTCTTTCTTATCCAAGTAACTAATCTTTCTCCTATAAAGAATGCTCCACCATTAGTGCTCTTTCTATCATCAATGTTCCTAGCCCAATCAACATTAGTTTGAACTTGCCTTCCCTTTTGTACCATATTCCATAATCTTTAGTGTTCTTCAGATATCTAAAAATTATTTTTACAACAGTCATATGTGATTCTCTGGGATTAGCAGAAAATCTTACAACAATTCCAATTGTGTTTGCTATGTCTATTCTTGTGTGTACAACATACATCAACTTTCCAATCATAGATCTATACAAATTTTGATTTACCTCAGGTGTCTTGTCTTCTTTTTTCAATTTGTATCTAGTCACCATAGGTGTTCCGACTAGTTCTGATTCTTCCATTATGAATGTCTTTAGTACTTCCTTGGTGTATCTTGATTGATTAATGTAGATACCTATAGTCTATTGTAAAATTTGCAAGCCAAGAAAAAATTTGATCTCTACAAATATTGACATTTCAAATTCCTTCTTCATTTCATCAGCAAATGAAGTGCATAGGTTATCATTACCTCCAAATATAATATCATCAACAAAGATTTCAGCAATAAGGGTCTTATCATCATTTCCTCCTTTCAAATACAAATTGATGTTATCACTTGTTTTAATAAATCCAATACTTATAATATAGGAGTGTAGTCTTTCATACCATGCTCTCGGTGCTTATTTAATCCATATAAAGCTTTGTGTAACTTACATACCATGCTTGTCTATTTAGGATCAACAAATCCTTTAGGTTGTTCAATATATACCTCTTCTTCCAATATTCCATTAAAAAATTTAGACTTAATATCCATGTTATATACTTTGAATCCTTTATATGTAGCATATGCAAGTAATATTCTAACTCCTTCAAGTCTAGCAACAGGTGCAAAAGTTTCTCCATAGTCAATCCCTTCTTCTTGTGCATACCCTTTACAAACTAATCTTGATTTATTTCTACATCTCCATTCTCATTCAATTTTTTTCTGAATATCCATTTGGTGCCAATGACATTCTCATCACCCGGTCTTGGTACTAATTTCCATGTCTTATTTTTCTATATTTTTTCAATTTCCTCATTCATTGCAGTAATCCATTCTTCATTTTCTAGTGCATCTCTAACATTCTTAGGCTCAAATTCACAAATTAAACATGTTTTGTCTTTCAACTTACTTCTTTTCATCATGCCAGCTCTTTTATCTCCAATAATTTGATTTTGTGGATGATTGTTTCTCACATATTTAGAAAGTATATAATCAATTTTTTGCTCTTCATTGGCTTCTCCTGTAGGTTCATTGTGTTCTTGTTCATGATCTTCAGTTTCATCATTTTCCTGATTCTCGGTCTATGCTTCCTGTTGCCTAATGACATTACCTTGTTGCACGGTAATGTTAGGCATCTATGTCGGTATAGTATCAAGTTCTTCCATGTAGACAAATCTACTAGAATCTTCTGGTTCTTTCATTCTTACCACATCATTCTTCTCAACAAATTCACCAACTCTCACATTTGCACTTTCAATGATTTTGTTAGTTGTCTTGTTCAAACATTTAAAAGTTTTACTCTTAGTAGAATATTAAATAAATATTCCTTCATTACTTTTTGAATCAAATTTACCATTTTGATCATCTTTCAGAATATAACAATGACTTCTAGATATTCTAAAATAGCTCACATTAGGTGTATAACCATACCATAGCTCATAAGGTATTTTGTTTGTATCTTTCTTCAGTTGCACTCAGTTCAATGTGTATACAATAGTACTAAATGCTTCTCTCCAGTATGTTTGTGCAACATTCTTTTCAATCATCAGTGTTTTAGTACAATCCACAATTGATCTATTTCTCCTTTCATCAATTTCATTTTATTGTGGTGTCCTTGGTGCAGAAACATGTCTCTTAATTCCATACTTATTACAAAATTTGGTGAGCTCATCATAAATAAATTCACCTCCTCTATCAGATATCAAACACTTCAGTTCTCTACCAGTTTCTTTTTTCACTTTAGCTTTGTACCATTAAACATCTTAAATGCTTCAAATTTTTCTTTTAGGAACATGACAGTCATCATTTTAGAGTAGCCATCAACAAATAAAATAAAGTATTTGTCCCCATAATAGCTCTATATTCTCATTGGTCCACATAGGTCTGTATGAACTAACTTCAAAATATCATTACATAAAAAATTATTTCTCTTAAAAATAGATTTTGACATCTTTCCCATTTGACAATTTTTGCACATTACATGGTCTGGTTTAGATAAGCTTGGTAAGCCTCTAACTTTTCTTTTCTTACTAATCTTAACCATGTTGTCAAAATTTACATGACAAAGCCTCTTATGCCACAACCATATATCTTCATTCTTAGCCAATAAGCACATAGTTTTAGCAGTGTCAAGATAGAATAGGTACCCTTTTGATTGTTCACCAGTGTCGATCAACTTTCCTATTCCATCATAGATTCTAGCTTTTCTATTTTCAAATGCAACTTGGTTACCTGTGTTATTCAGCTATGAAACACTCAACAGATTATTATTAAGTCCTTTCACCCAATATGCATTCTCACATTTGATTTGATTGTTCAACATAATATTACCTTTTTCTTTTACTTGACAGGGTGTATCATTTTCCATTCTAACAGATCCACTATCGTAATGTTCAAGAAATTCAAATTTTCCTTTATCTCCAGTCATGTGATGTGTACAACCACTATCAATAACCCAAATGTAATTCTTACTAACTTTATAAATAAGTGTTGTTTCAATATACCTTTCATCTTCATCTGAATCATCTTTCAATGCTAGAAATAGTGTCTCAATGTCTTCATCAGTGTCAGAACCAGTATCATTGTCTTTATCTTCAGCGATGTAACAAGCCTTCTTGCCTTTATATTTGTAATCTCATTCATTCCTTCTGTCATACTGTCAGTTGCTTCTATATTCTCTGTCATCTTTTCTGTCATTAGATCTATCATTTCTTTCATCATTCTTTCTATTAGGACATTTTGCAACAAAATGGCCAATCTCTTTACAGTTAAAACATATCAAAGGTAGTTTGCCTTTATATCTTCATTTACCTTTGTGCAATATTCTACCCATTAAAGCTTCAAGTTCATCAAGTTCCTTATCATCACTATCACTGGAACTATTATTTTTTATTATGTGTTTGCTGCCAGATTCACCAATTTTCAAAGTAAACATTAATGTAGATTCCATAGAAGGTACAACACTATTGTCAAATTATTCAGCTCAAAAGAAATCGATCTTCCAACAAGACAATCAACAGTGATATTATTTCCAGGCGCTTCTCTCATTTCATGTATTGCAGAGACTCTTATAGAATAAATAGGAATAAAGTTCTAAGAATCTTACTCACAGTAGTGTCTTCATTAATAGTTCCACCAGATCCTTGAATAGCATTCACAAATTCCTTAAATTGGGTACTGTATTGTGTTATGTTCACTCCTTCCATTCTCATGTCATCAAATTTTCCTAGTAGACTTTCAGCTTTAGCTCTCTATACATTTGCATCTCCTCCATAAACTAGTGTAATCTTATCCCACATTTGCTTGGCTGATGTACATGTCTTGATATCTTCAAATTCAGCATCGGTAAGTGAAGAAGCAATATCCACCATTATAACATTATGTTCTTTTTTCTCTTTCATCTAATTAACAATCAAGGGTCCAGTAGGTAGAATGAATTCATTATCCAAGTATATTTCAATGTCATCCCCAATCCCTTATAGGTATAGTCTCATTCTTCTTTTCCAATTTGATAAGTTCTCCTTGTTCAGCTTCGGTGCGTCTCTCTTATACATCTTGTGATCTTTAGCTTAAGTCCTTAACAACTTTCCTTCTAAGCACTGTATGCTCTGATACCAATTCCTAGAATAACTAAGGGGGGGGGGTTGAATCAATTAGCTCCCAATTATCCTATAGTCCTAAATTCCTCTAAATGTATATAAAAACAATTTCAAACATATAATTCAACTTGGTGAAATATATTTTGTAACTTCTAGTTAATTATCGAGTAGCAGTAAATTAATACTGTGACTACCGATCAATGTCAATAAAGTAATATGTAAATAAAAATAAAAATATTCAACGATCATAAATATTGACACTTAGATTTTTAATGTAGAAACCCTGCTAAGGGAAAAACCACCTGGGACCGGTAATCCAAAATATTTCACTCTTCTTAAGTGAGCTTAGTGAAGAGCCAACCCTATTAAAGGTTACAATGAACACTATTAAATGTGACGTGGTTAGAGGATTTAAAACTAACAGTTCTCTCCTGACCATGAATTCACTATGGGGTCAACAAGAAAACACTCAACATTCATTAGAATGTCATAATAAAGACTTTCACGTCCTACTCGGTTAAGAGATTCATCTGTAACAATGGTTAAACTGATACAGTAATAATCTAATTCAAATACAACTCTGCTTTGAAATTTTTTAGATCTATGCTAAGTACATATTAAAAATTTTCACTTTAGTTCATCTCATTCTTTATACTTTGTTTTGCTCGGTAATGTTGTTTCCTCTATTGCTCAGTGTTGTTTGCAAAAAATGCCCAGTTTTGTCTTTAACTAGTTTGATCAGTCATGCATAAACTTTGCATGTGCACATCATAACATCATGTGATTCAAAATGAATCTCTTGTCTCTTATACAGACACCATAACTCATTAAATTTCCATCCTTTAGATTTTTTTGCTTAATTTCCATCGTTGATTTTGCCACTTAAACCATCCTCGACAGTTGTGTTAAAAACACGTTTCAATCTTTGTCATTTGATCTTCCTTGAATTTTCATAACCGTTTGATCAACATAATAAACCTTATCATTTACCTCAAAATCATCAATTGCCAGCTTAGCATTCTAGTCAACCTCAATTTGAATAAATTGCTTGGTCAATACTGTGTTGTGTTGGTGATCCTTAGTTCAGTTATTACTATGCTCGGTATATACTGTATTTTACTCGGTGTTCACTGTCTCTTAGTGTATATAGAACTCGTCATTTACCGACCACATAAACTTTATTTATTCCAGATCTTCAATCCATAATAGATGTTTGTCATCATAATGATACTCAAATAAGTTGACATCAATGACAATGAATTAACTAATAATGTTTATCATCATATATGTAACTCAGTTGACTATCAACCAATGACTTCAAACATATAATCAGTTGTAGTTCATTAGTTAGGGAAAATCCTCCTCTGAAGAAAACTAAGTTGGATGGAAAAATGCCTTTTTAGAATTTGGGTAAAGACAAGGGGAAAGCCTGTGTCCTTTCCTCTGCCATTTAAAGGACTGTGATAAGGACTCATTCTAGTCAGGGTAAAGGTAAGGGGGTTGTTGGTGAGGTGTCCCCTGTACTCCTAGAAGATAATATTTCTCTATCTCTATTTGAGGATTTTTATAGGGAGGAGGAAGAAACCCATAATTTTGTAGACCTTAGTGATTCTATTTATTGTTCAAATAAAGAAATTCCTTTTGAGATTTTGTCATAGTTTGAGAAGGTGTTGTGGATTTCTTTCTCTTGATAAGGTGGGCCTTTCATGAGATCAAACGTCTTATCTTAAGCAGAGGGCTCTTTCAAGCAAGATGAAGGTGCTCATTCCTAAAGAGTTGACAAAGGGTAGTGCTAATGAGTCTATTTCTAAGGAAATATGGATGGGAGAGGAAAACATTTCTCTCACTAGTTTCCTCTCTCAAACTATGAACATTTTGGAGAATTTAAAGAAGGATTATTAGTCTAAAGTTGGGGAGTTGGATGATAAAATTCACAAAATGGATACCACTTTGAAAAAAAATATGGAACAAATTTATAAGGTCTTTAGATTCTCATATAACCATTTGAAGACCTTGGTGGCAAAGCTTGAGATGATGTAATAGGATAATGACACTATTGTACTGGAATCTGAAAAGGATAGTGGTCACGAGGCTCTTAGTGGACCCAATAAATGTACCTGTGCTAACACCAAAAAGAAGTCGGTGTCGGTGAAGTTGCCTCAGGATATTGAAGAGATAAATAAAGGTGTTGATAACATGAATCAACTATAATTAGAGGTTTTGGAGCTTTTGAAAATTTTGAATTAGCTCTTCTTTGGATTCTTTTCTTGAGGTTTCTTTTTGTTGGTGTTTTGTTGGCTTTTTGTTCTATGTTGGTCTTTTTTTGTCTCTTTGTTGTTGCTAGCTTTCTGTTTTGTATACCTTTGGTCTAGTTTGGTTGTTTCTATGATTTAATGATTATTTTTTTGTAATATCTCTATAAAGGGTTACGAGTCCCTTCAAAACCTATTTTTGCCTTAATCAAAAATATGAGTCAAGAACTAATATCACATTTCAATGTTCATATTCGATTATTATTATTACAGTGAACCAACTTGTGCAAGTGTAATCATAAAAATTGCATAAGTTACAATGGATTCATGGGTATTAGAACACATGAAGGGTTCAAATCAAGCTACGTGCACTGTAGGGAGAAATTATTTCTAAATATGAAGTACAAAGGGATTAATATTTTCAACAATGAAGAAAATGATGTTTTGCAAACAGGATGAAAGGTAATTAATAACATGAATGTGCAAAGATGGACTGCATGAGCAGAGATCTTCATTGAAGGAATAATGTAAGAGAAGAATGAGAAAACCAACCACAAATATTGTTACAACAAAGGATATGTGCATGCAATCAAGGAACATCATAAATTTGAGCAACAGTAAATTTGTGAGTCGATATTGCTAAGTATATTCAAAGCAAACATAGGCATGAGTTGGAACAACATTATTGGCTACAACTTGTAGAGAGAAGTATCCATTGAAGAGAATAATTTCATGTGTGGTGTTTAATAAATGAAGACAATGTCCTATAAATATGTATCAAGGAGTCACTATTGTTATATAAAAAGAGTGCAGCTACGGAGTTTAACTTGTCAAGACAATAACACAAGGCCAATAATCTTCAACAATAGCTACATATACAACATAATGGAGATATAAATTATTTTCTATATCCATCACACATATAAATTATCTGGACAACAATGAGTATTTATTATTTACAAGTTATAGTTCCAAATATTGAGCATATTCATAAACATGAAGCTCTAATATATTCATATCCAGAATAAAAAATCAGTAATAGTTACAAATTTTGTGTTGAAAATTATCTTGTATATGCACAATATAGATAGTCAAAATAATCGAGAAGACAACTCATAAAGTAAATTCAATGCAAAGACAATGTATTCATATGGAATACATCATTTTAAAGCAAACAAGAAGTAACATTGACATGATAGTGTAGTATAAAGGAACATGGTTATTCAAAGCAAGAACATCAATGTGCTTACAGAAAAAAGAATGGGATATAGATTGAAAATAATATAAAGACAAGGTGGTGGTACTTGTATGTGTGAAAAGTGGTTAGAACTTGTAGCACAAACACTTCAATAAATTATTACATCCATGGGTTAGTACCATAAAAATCAATCAAAATAACAAAGCAAAACCCATTAGAAACTGACTTATTACTTCCTAGATGAAGTGAGTATGGTCTATTTGGTTTTTCTCTCAGATTCAACATGTAGACTAGTGACTCGACTACTTCAAAATGGAATATTCATTGTGAGTATAATGCAAGGATTGCATTCTTTTTTTCCAAAATCTTGCTAACATAATGCAAACTAAGATAAAGAATGAAAAATCTAAGCTAAGAATGAAACTAAGATATATCATTCATTACGCTAAATGAGATGCAAGTAGTCTAAGAAAAGAAATACTATGCAAATTAAGATCCTACAATGCACAATAAAACCCTAGATGAAATTTAGTATTATGATATTACTATGGAATTGTGGGATAGGAAATGAGCTTGAGAGGATTGGTTTTATAGGAATCCCATGAGGATAAATGGTTAAGATTCAATCATGAAGAGCGGTTGAGATTCATTCCTCCCTTAATCCATGTGAGCTTCATCCATGTGATAATCATTGATTGGTCAAAGTTGTGCTTGTTTGGTTGTGGATGAGACAAAATAGCAATTTCCTCCTTTTAATTCCTTTTTAATTAGAAATTGGTGCACACACATGTGTTGAATGGATTCACTTATTAAAAGTGTTAGAATGTTTAATTAAATGACTTGATTTAATATTTTAATAATCTTGATGCTAGGATTTGAGATTTAGTTTTTAGTTAGAAGATTGATTTAGTTATGCAAGCATGTTTGATCAAATTTACTCATATAATTAGGCCTAGTATTTAAATGCCTTTGAATAGGTTTTTAGGCCAATTAATCAAGATTAGGGGCTCTTAGTTTACTAGACCAATTTTAGGTGATTACATTTTCCCCTCTTTGAATCGATGTACAAACAGTGCATGGATTCAAAGAACATTTGATGTCGAAGCAGTGAACAATTTGATGTGAAGTGATGAAACGATTCCTGATTAAGAACTGATTCTAAACTTTACTGAATGAAGATTGATTAAAGATCCAAATATATTGGTTCCAAACTTGATTGGAAGAAGACCGATTATACGGACTCCGAGCTTGATTGGATGAAGATCAATAGAAAGGAAATAGAATGTTCAGCTTGATGAGAAGCAATCAAACTAAACACCTGTCTAATGTTGATGATAACTAACCAATTTGATGAAGCGATGAAATTGGTCAATGTCAGAAAGAATTTTAAACTATGAGGTTGGTTTTGAATGAGTAACCGGTATGATGAAGTGCGATGAAAAAGATTACCATTAAGAGACTGATTTGGGTAATTATCTTGATATAGGTCTTGATGAATTCCATTACCTGATAAAGACAATATCAGATTGATGTGGTTTGATGAAACTGATATGCCCCTAGAGTTACGACTGGTTTGGAACAGATTAGACATATGTTAGAGAAATTTTATGAGAAGCGATGAAATCACTCGTACAGATTAGATATATGTTTTGAGTTTGATTATCTACTTGATGATGTATTTTTCATGCCCCCTCAGGAGAAAGATCAAAATTTGATTGATTTGATTGAGAGAAAACTTCGATTTCCAATTAGGAATGATGTTCAATTGGTTGAATTTGATTTTGGAGAGATTGCAAATGATTGTGATTAAGTTTTGAGCTTGATTGAGGACATTTTAACTAAGTTTGATCAATGTTTGACTAGATTGAACTCAATTTGTCCATTGTTTGATCATGTCACTTTGATTAGGTGAGATTGCATTTGGATTGATTCCTGACTTATTTGCAATGAGGAACTTGATTTCCCCAGTGGTCAACTACGTTTGAACAAAAAAATTGACTAAGGTATTTTTCCTAAAATTTGAAATCGGATTTCAATTTCACTCCCAAAAATAGATTTAGGACACTCAGATTAGGTAATGGTGTTGTTTCTAATGTGATCTCATGACTTTGAAAATTAGGTCAAAGTGACTATAAAAGGGCCTCGAGGGGTCATTTTCATTTCATTTCACTTTTTAATTTTGGATAAATTTTGACATCCTTTGAGAGAAAAGATGTTTGTACCAATCCAAAATCACCGATTCGAGCTCAAGAGATGCTACAATTGACCGAGGAACTATGGACCACCAATAAGTGATTGAATCCAAACCTTGTTTTACAATTTTTTACATTTTTTGTTGAATTTTTCACATTTTTTATTCCTCTTTGTCATTTTATCGTACGATGATAAACTTCATCATATTATCCAATAGGAAATCTCATAAGATATTATGGTTAGAATAGGTTTATCATTTCACATGTCAAGTTTTTTCATTATAGCATTACCCTTGTGTTGCACAAACTTTTACAATTTCACCCCTTACTTTGTGTGATGTAGTGCACTTGATCGTATCATAGTGTTTCATCGTATGGTTCAGTGAGAATTATCATACGATAATATGGTGAACTATCTCATATCATATGGGGAACATTGGCATGTTTTAGTCAAATTTTCTCCTTTTTCTAATCATCATACTTTGAATTTTGACTTGTTCGCTTGATTCTTGATGTTTTATGATGCTTCTCACTTCTGATTATTGCATATATTGCTTGATTTGATCAAATAGAAATGCACTTTTATGTTGATTTGTGATGTAGGTTCAGTTGAGTGATCCTTAGTTTCATTGTCCATATCCGTAGACCATGTGGTTAGTGCGCAACCTTTCACAATAGGATAGGGTTGTCCTTGATTAGTGTGGGCTTGGTAATATCACCAAGATTCCTGATATCTGTGTGAACCGTGGTTTATTGAATCTTTGGCAGAGAGGTTCCATTCAGAGAATAACACCTTTTATTTTCCCATCAGTGAGATCACGGTTACACCGGAGGATGTTTATAGGATCTTTTGTATCCCCTTCACAGTAGATTTAGTTTACTATGATCAGGAGCCCTCTCAGGGCATTGCAACATTGAAGCATATTTTTGGAGACCATACCATCCTAGATAGGCACCTTATCTAGGACCATTTGATGACTCACTATGTTGTTGATTATCCTCTTCCTTGTGTCATGGCCAGTTTGATAGGAGCCAACAATGCTTCTTATGTGGTTGGGTCAGCATCATGTTAGAGATGTTGGCTACCCCAAAGAAGTTTTCTTGGGCTCCTACCTACTATGCCACATGTATAGAGAGCTACATGAGGTAGTGTACAAGAGAGTAGGAGTATGGCTACAGGAGTTTTGGTTTTACAGATTTGGGTGTGGGATCATCTTCACATTGCTTGGTCACTAACAGATGGAGCTCGCAGGGCTAGCCAACCATATACGTATAGGTACATAGGTTTTGTTCACTAGCTCAATTTGAGCAAGATGGATTGTTGGAGGCGACAACTAGAAAACCTTACAACCATAGATTGGAGGCCATATGTTGAGACTAAGGGGTGGTCTGACGTCAAGAGAGAGCTTTTATTCATGTTTTATAGTTGGCCCCTCATTGGTAGATCTTCTCCTATCATGGAGAGATTTGTCATCACTAGGGTATGGCGAGAGTTTGGCCATCAGAAGGACACTTCTACTGAGTTTATTGCATATGCTTGGTATGCTGACAAGGAGAGTCAGGGATGGGGCATGAGGTTACTGCATGTGTTAAAATGTGCACCTGTTACCTGCGACACAACACTTCAATAGATCATTACATTAGTGGAAAACATGGTTAGAATAGCATATAAAGAACTAAAATTGACCTATTTCTTTCTAACTAAGAAGAGTATGATAAGCAACATAACAACCCTTAGCTTATGCTACTATCAGTGACATATACAACTTAGCATGAAAGATTTGAGTTAAAAAAACACTATTTAATCATTAAGAAATGCATATTATCTCTAAAAATTAGCATTATAACCATGCATGAACATGAAAAACTAAATGAAATATGAATCTATCTAAATCCTAATAGCATAACAATGCATTTTAAATTTAAAATATATGGGCTTATTTATGCTCAAAAACTCCTATTTATAGAAGAATTAGGAGAGAGAGGAGGGGCAAGGTGCATTAATGGAGTTAAAAAACTCATTAATGGGGTGTAAGAAGCTTTAAATGCCAAAGGCATTTAAGAAGCATGGTGGAAGGAATCTCCATTAATGAGGCATTAATGAGAGCCTTAAAGAAGCATGGGAAGGGTGTAAGAGGCAAGCTTGAGAAGGTGGACTTGGAGAGATTCAAGCTTGAGAAAGTTGACTTTCTCAAGTGGGTTGAGTCCTTAATCACTCCCTAATGGAATGTGACAAAATTAGGAGGTGGGTTAGAATGGGATTAGGATTAGGATTAGATTTAGCATGGGGTGAATGGGTTGGGATAGGTTTGAACCCAGAGTCAAAGTGGTTGAAGTGGGTTAGGTTGGGGTTTAGAGGAATATTAATGAAATGAATAAAACTTATTTAATTCATTCAAAAATAGGAATATTAATTTTTTAAGCATTTAATTGCTTTTTAATAATCAGTAGGACTATAGCCAATTTAATTAAATTAATTAGGCTAGGGGATTGGTTCCTTTGCAAGTGAGCAATTGATTTAGGATTTTAGTTAATTCCTTGCAAATTAATCATTATAGCCATGTATTTGTTTGATTTTGATTTTGGCTAAAAGTAATTAATTTAGTGATTTGATCACTTTAGGAGATTAAATTGATTTCAAAAGAATTATGCCAAGCAGTAACAGGGTCATTTGGACATAATTGGGGGTATGATCACACTTAGGGAAAATAGGGTCTATAGTCCGAGCAGACCAAATCTAGGTGGTTACATTTGCCCCTCTTTGAATTGATGTATGAGCAGCGCATTGATTCAAAGAAAGTTTTTGATTTTTGACTTCAGAAAGTTTGAGAATTTCACTCATGATCGAATGAAATGCCTGATGAGACCAGTCTCATACCTGATTGAACTAAACTAATAGAATTGACTTTGAACTTGATCGAACAAAGTTCAATAAACAAAGATCTTACAAATACTAATTATGAACTTGGTTGTCGTCCAAAAGTTGATAATACTGATTCCAAACTTGGTTGTTGCCTGAAAGTCAATATGATGCTACCAGGAGCTTAGTAAGAATTTCTTTAAAATGAGGAAACACAAGATATCTAGCTTATGAGAACCAAAGCTTTATATCCAACAGTTCTGACTTTAGTCAAGGAAACTGTCATGCCCCTAGTTTGTTCGATAATGAAGTCATTTTTAATGCTATTTCGAGCAAGAATTTAATTGATAATAGTGTGATCATGCCCCCTTGGGAACGAAATTAAAGGAAAGAAATGAAATCCCCCTATTGGAATGATGTATCACTTGCAGGAACGGGTAGGGAAAGAAATAACAGAGTAGAAGAAGTGAAAAAGATGGTGTGTTTAAGAGTAAACACACGATTACCAAGTTAATTATGTGAAAAGATGAGTGGTGAGACTGATAAAATGATGTCGGGCCAATATTTATGATGAAATGTGAATTTGAACGAATTTTTGGAACAGACGAAGCAATTCTATATTTTCAGGAGCTGTCACAAAAAATTTCATGCCATGAAAAAGGGATTTAATGCACCTTTGCTATTTGTGTGGAAAAGTGAGCTGGTGAATTTTCTTTAATAGCATCTTGCTTAAATCTGGTTGGAATGTCCAGACTTTCCTTTTAGCTATCTCCTTTGCTTTGCTTATTTTGTGCATCATAGACCAGGGGTTTGACAACGGAGATGACCTTTGTACTGTCGGTGTAATGATAAATTTCACTTCGATTTCATTCCGGATTGATTAGAGGAGGAACAAAATGAGTTTGAATTGCCTGGGAGGAGTTTTATAATCCCTAAATAGCTTAAAAAGGCTAATATATATCCCAAAAATTACATTTTTACTATTCATTTTCACTTTTACCCACAGTAAATCTAAGAGCTCTACAAAGAAGATGGTGGTCCTTGTGAGGAAGCATCATTTTGAGCTGAGCCATTGACATCAGTGCCCGGCTAATTACGCACCTCTGATAAGTACCTGGAAAACTACCCTGTGAATTTGGTATTTTTCATTTTCATGTTTTTCTGTAGCTTTTAGAGCCCTTTTAATTTTGTGTCGCATCTAGGATTCTGGATCGCACCCTGCTAAACCCGCGTCACATCTGATATTTCCTGGATCGTATCCTATTTTTCCAATTTTCTGTGTCACATCCAGGATTTCCTAGATCACATCTAGTTACCATGTTTTATCTTAGTTTTCAAGTTGATTTTGCTCTGTGTCGTAACTTGTCTCTTTAGGGTCATACCCCATTTTTAGGGTCACATCTCAAATTTTGAGGATCGCACCCAATAGTTGTCATTGCATCCTATATTTCTGGGATCGCATCTGGCAAAAGAGATTGCATCCTATCTTTCTAGGGTCACATCTCATTTTTGGCCTTAGAAAATTACTCATTTTGAACTGTTTATCTGCTGTGGACCCTGAATTACTTAGCTAATCATGAGTCTGCATCTTTTTTGTAGATAGAACACTGATTTATCTTTTTATGTGCCAAAACAAGCATATTTTGAGGTAGTCACCTTTTGAGGCACATATCTAGGGCGTGTGCTTGCCTTGTCCAGAGTTTTATTAGGTGATCAGTAGGAGACGATGATCCATTGTGGATTATGATCTTTGATTGGTTTACTCAATATAGGGGTAAATTGAGGGTTGTTGACTGCTCTTGCCAAGAGATGGTACTTAGAGCACAACACCTTCCATCTCCTAACCAGGGAGATTACTATTACTCTGGAGGACGTATGGCATATACTGTGTGTTCCTATTATGAGCTGTGAGGTGCGCTTTGAGTCTACTTTTGATGTTGTGATTGGTGCAGCTTGTCGGTATTTCTAGGATGATACCATTGATTGTAAACACCTCTCTTGGGATTACATGTGCGATCATTATGATCGATTATCTATCTATTTAGCAAGCTTGATTGGTGGCATCCTGATGCCAGATAAAGGATGACATGGTTTCCTCATAGGATGGGTGGACATGTTGGAGTAGATGGTCGTCCATAGATGGAGATTTGCATGGGGCAATTGTATCCTAGCCCATATGTACCATGAGCTTCATGAGATTGTATACCACTATTCCTGGAGCATGACTGTGGGTATTTTGATTCTTTAGATCTGGGCCTGGGAGCACATCCCTGTTACATGGCCGATAGTTGATAGACAACATGCACCTGAGCAGGCTTATGTATAGATGTATGCAAGTCTCATTTAGCAGCCCCATTTGGGCAAGGTAGAGTTCTAGTGACGTCTTTTTGATTATATGACAGACGTAGTTAGGTGGCCATATTTATATTGTGAGGAGTGGACCTCAGATGCCAAAAAGTATCCATTTTTATTCCAAAGTAGGTACCTGATCAGGAGGACCAGATATATTGTAGAGCAATTCATTCACACCCAAGTTATGAGACAGTATGGCTGATGACAGGGTAGGACACAGGGCATTATTGTACATGCCCAGACCCATGATGAGGCACCATTATGGGGTGCCCAGCTAAGTTATGAGACTACCCACCAGGAGATTAGAGACATGGTCAAAGTAGATTGGGATCTTTGTCTGGATGTTGTAGATGCAGGTTTCTTAGATGGGTACATAGCAGAGATGCTTCAGCATCCATTTACACAATTTACAGTGCCTGAGGAGGTTATTCCTCGTATAGAGGAGCCTATAGATTATGATCTTGACGAGCACCCGGCTAGAGGGAGAGGAGGAGCACAAAGAGATAGGGGTGTTGGTAGACATGGAGGGAGGGATAGAGGCAGAGATGGAGGTTGTGATGCTAGGAATCCTCCTCTAGATGAGGTGGATGATGGTGGAGATGACAGGGGAGGTGGAGCTGCGGGTGGCCATGCAGATGTGGCTAGTGGTAGTGGAAAGGGTCAATGCACCCGATTCAGATTTGTTGCTCCTAGGATGGATCCAGGTCCTTTATTGATAGGAGAGAAGTAGAGATAGCAGAGGTAGCCAGGAAAATCATAGGATAGATCTTAGAATAGGCCTTCCAGATAGGATTTAGGCATAGGATCTGGTAGAGATGGAGATCCACTCTCTCAGTGTGAGTAGGAGCGAGAGCAGCTCAGGGAACAGATCACAATGTTAGAGGGGAGGCTTACTACAACTGATTCTCAGATCACCATATCATATGCATTGCTTGCAGATAGGGACAAATAGTTAGAGTGCCTTAGGGAAGAGCGGGACAGGCAGGGCGATATGCTCAGAGCAAAGAGAGATGCGCAGGCGCGAATAGCCACCCATCAGGGACAGAGAGTGTAATCACCTAAAAATGGTCACCTAAACCCTAGACCCCCAATCTCAGCAATTAATCAAGAAAACCTAACCTTGATTAAACCTAAGTCCTAAATCAAATAGGCGATTATCGAATTCAAACTGATCTGACCTAAACCCTAGGTCCTAATCAATCATCGTACTTGATTAATTAATTAATTCCTAAAATCACATTAGATTGGAAAATAAACATTATGTTAATTATTTAATTGATATTATGACATATTAATTAAATAAAAATTACAAAATTGTCAATTAAATCAAAAAGGAATTAAATTAATTATAAAATCATAAATGTGCATTCAAAAT
>MU226828.1:743526-757665 GCA_018584345.1 Thuja plicata | reverse complement strand
GCTTCTAAAATGAATCCTAATTAGTTTTGAATGAACAACAAACTGCACTTGCATTTAGATTAATCATTTACTTGCATTATCATAGATTTAAATCCTTCATTTAGGTCCTCGGTGTAGTCACTGAGCTGGCAATGACGTGAGAGAAAGCTCATACTCCTTCCTTCTAGAAGGCAACAGGGCGATTCTTTCAGACATGTAGGGTGAATGAATTGATATTCATTCTTGTATGCAACTGAAGAGCAATGACTATGTTGAAGTGTTCTGCTAAATCAGAGGCCCACATTTAGCATGCACAGAGAGAAGCTTATTAATTTTCCTTATACCATGCTACAGTTCCATAGGGCCAGAGAGCACTTTCATTTTCATGGTTTTCCCAACAGTCTGAGGGAGAAATGCCTCCACCACCTCCATTCGTACCACTGCCTCCTCCTCCTCCAGATCAGGGAGAGGGGGTAAGCTAGAGCTGAGATATACTTTGTTCTATCATTTTTATGAGATCATTTTGTATATCCAGAGCCTTGTGAGGCCATTCTTTTGTACCTATTAACACTTTGATATATGCATATCTGATTCATCCATGTACTATTGTATTCTCTGTGTAGACTTGTGCCATTTTGTTGAATTGTATCATGTTTTGAGATATATATCTAATGCAGTTGCTTCTTATTCTGACATGATTCAAGAGTTCTCTTTGTTCTGATAGATTTATTTGCACATGTGATGGTATCTTGGTCGTATGATGAGTTAGATTTAGACAATGACATCATTTAGGTGTTTATGGATTTTATCACTGATATAAATATGTTCTTTTGAGGGTACGTCTGTTGGTTTAAAGAAGACCCTACAAGATGCAGAAAAGTGTCCGACAAGGTTCTAGAATTTAGTGAGGTTGAGGTCACTAGGAACACAGGATTCTTGTTAAGCTTTATTAAGGATTTCTTGATAGGTGGGTGAAGTGCGGAGGAGATCCAGGATGGAAATTTGGGCTGGAGTATTCCCTAGGTGTTCCAAAATATTGTATTGGGTACCAACAGATGGAGTGGGACCAGCACCTATAACTATTATTCTGCCTCTACGAGTGGTGATTGCGCATTGGTTATCAGAACCCTTGACATGGATGACATTGACAGAGGATGAGACTTGGGATATGTAGCTGATGAGATTATCATAGTTGATATATGCATTTATACAATCCTTTTTGTCAGCACTTTCTCCTTGCTTACCCTTCCCTTGGTTAGAGGACTGAGTAGGATTGCCTAGGCCTGTACTTGAAGTGTGTTTAGGGAATGCATTTTGATAGATTTTAAGGCCCGCATTTGGTGATGGTTGAGCAGGCGAGTCCACTTTGATCTCCTTGCGATAGATGAGATCCTGGATGTAATGTTTTAGCTTCATGCATTTGAGGGTGGTATGTCTATTAACACGGTGATACGCACAGTACTCGTTGTCTTTATACCAGGCAGGCTTAGGTGTTGAATCATCAAATGGCTGCATTTTTGGATACATGACTTGGTTAGCTTGGACCAGCTTGTAGAAGATGACATCTATGGGTTCACCCAAAGGGGTAAATGTGTGTTGTGGTGCATTCAAAGTGTGAGGCCTTTGTTTTCCATGTGGGACTAATATAGCATTTGTCTGATTCATAGGACCTTGGTAGTTGTGTTGATATGATGTCCCTAGAGGGGGATAGATAGTCATGCCTTGAGGGTGCATGTTTTTCTGGCATGTTGGTTGGTGATACTGTGGGATTAGGCTGTTGATACATGGGAGGAAGTTGAGGATACACTCGCGATGCTTGCTAATAAGTTTGGGTAGGTGCATAAGGACCAGCTACCACAACCTGAACGTGTTTGCTGTTAGTGTCTCTATCAGTTACTGTGTTCTTGTTCTTATTCCAGTACCATGATCGATCATTGTTATGTTTGTCAGGTTGGCATTCCTTGTAGTGCTTGATGGCACTATCTTCTATAAGACCTTGTTCAAGATCCATACCTTTGATCTAGATGTCTTGATAAGTTTGTATCAATTCATGCGCATGTGATAGGCGAGCTTAGGATGAAGGTTGTTAATGAAGATTTTAATAAGATGTTTCTCAGGGGGTTGATAGGACAACCTTGTAGTAAGTCCTTGCCAGCACTGAAGATAATCGGCTAGGATCTCTCCTCCCTTTTGTTTGGAGTTGCATAGGTCAAGGAGTGAGAGTTCATTTTTGACATTATGTGTGTATTGGGCCACAAAACTTTTAGATAATTCAATGAAAGTAGAGACTATGTCATAGGGGATTTTGTAGAACCACTCAATAGCAGTCCCTCTTAATCTTTTTGGAAATAGTCTCATGGGGAAATTATTGCTATAGGCCACTTCTTGGCAAGCCATGTAAAACTCTTTCACATGACTCATAGGATCTCCCTTCCCCTGATATTTATCAAATTTGGGTGTCTCAAAGTACTTGGGGAAGGGTATAGCAATGATAGATCGATCAAATGGATAAGGACACACCTCTTCAAACTTGAATGTTTTAGCCTCGGTCTCTGCTTTTAGCTCCTTGAGAGCATTCTTTATTTCCTCCCATTCATGATTGATTTGTGGGGGAGGATTATTAACTGTGATGGCATTGGATCCCTGGATTTGATATGGATCAAATGGAAAATATGGAGGATTCTATGGGGGATATTGTGGTGTTTGATATGATGGTTGTTGGTCAACATATATAGGCTGTTGTGGTGGAAGCTACAGCTAAGGGGAATATTGTAGTGGAGGAGGTGTCGGCACTTGATAAGGTTGTTGCAACTGGTGGAAGTATGCTTGTATTTGCTAAGGTATTGGATAAGTGGGATGAGCCTGTTGTGCACCTATATGGTGTGGAGGATAAGAGCTTTGTGGCTGAATGCCCCCAGTGGGAACACTAAATTGTTGTGGAGGTGGAATGGTTTGTGATGCAGTAGAAGATGGCATGGCTAGGTAACTGGCATAATGAGTTTGTTGTTGTTGCACGGGTTGGATGAAAGGATTATAAAATTGTAGCAGTGGTTGTCCCATGAAGGGATTTTCCCCCTGCGTTTGTGGTTGCGGCTGTTGGGCAACTTGGAGGGTGGAATGCGCAACTATGAAGGGGTTGATTTGTTGCTATTGTGCTTGGGATATGAATGGGTTGGCAATTTGTTGTTGTGGTTTTTGTTGTTCGAATGGTTTTTGAATAGGTTGTTGTTGTTGGGTAGGTTGTTGTTATTCTTGGATAGGTTGCTGCTGTTGGATTGGTTGTGGTTGTTGTTGGATTGGTTTTCGTTGTTGCTGGATTGGTACTTGGGGTATGATGAAGGGATTGGTAGATGGTTATTGCATGGGAGGATTTGGATTGGTTTGCATTTGTGGCAAAACTGCTGGCATACATTGTGGTTGTGTTGCTAGTGGAGTGGGGAAAGTGGACCCTTGTGGAAATAAGGGTTGGTTATAGGCATTGGTAGGTGGCAAGCCTGTGGTGAAGAAAGGTGGAATAGGCATGGAAACTTGGGTGCTTTGATCCTAGGAAATGGTTGTTGTACTTTGAATGGGCTGAGTAGGGATGGGTGGAATGGTGGTTTGTTGCGTGTTGACTGGTGGTGGTGGAAATTGTGCCACAAATATTGGGAACGTTTGTGAAAGTAGAGCAGTTGTGAATTGAGGAGGTGTTTGCATAGTGATGGGGAGTATTGCTTGTGCTACTGATGTTTGGTCAAGACGTGGGGCTCCTGAGGTAGATGAAGGTGTCATGTGCATGATGGCAGGTGGGATGGAAGGTTGGAATACTTGCACAATAAGAGTTCCCACTTGTAGAGCTCATTAAAGTGTATCACAAACTTTGTTTCTAGTGGGAGGATTATGTTCCCCTGGAGGTGCCATAGGTCGTGTGATGAGTGTGGGTATAATCCAAGGTGGGAGTTGAAGTCCTTATTGTTGAATGTCTAAGAGTACCCAATTGTTGTTGTGTCCACTCATGACGCTTACCATGTGGACATGTGCTGGATGATTGATAAATGTTTCTATAGTACTCATGGTGGGAGGCTCATTTCTATCTACCCAGATGTGTTCAATTTGTTCATTGGGATGAGGCGCATAGGTAATCATGGCATTAGTATTATCAATCATAGGATTAGATGAACTAGCGGCAAGATTCGGGTCCATGTTCTTCCTCTTCTTAGTGGCTTGTGTGATAGGTGGCATGAAATGACTACCCTAAGGGGATATGAGATGCAAGATGTAATGCAAGGATGTGTCTAGGAATCTAAGGATGATTATGCTAGGATTAGGATGCGTCTATGATGATGAGTATGCTCCTAAGGATGACTTGATGTATGCAAGGATTTAGGGTTGCTTTTCCTAGTGTAAGATCAAGTGGATGTGATTGTCTACATAAGATAGACTTGTGGTCTTCATCGGATGAGATTCTCTGTCAATGCGAACCAACCTTTTGTGCAAGGTGACGAGGTTGCAAAAGATAAAGGGAATTATCCTAAACAATGTTTAGTTTAAGGACATTCAAGGATGGGATTTGATTAAGATGTAGGTTCTAAGCAACTCAAAAGGGGGTGTAATACCAAGCAAGGGATGTGATTAAGGATGCCTTGGATGATGATTATGATGATGCTAGGTTGATTAAGATCAGATTGGATTAATGCAGGATTATGCTGGGATGAGTGTGTGATGTGTTTCTAAAGATGACAACCTAAGGGAGGTCCTAAGATGAAAGCTAAGTGGAGCTTAAGAAGAGGAGGAACTTTCATTTGTCGTGGTAAACCAGCTAGTCATATTGCTCAAATCCAAAAAAAGTAGAGTTTAGACGATATTTTCCCATGAAACGAGCAACCTTGTTGTTGTAGTCACTTTATTGAATTCTTCCCATTTATGAATCTCTTGTTTGATGGAATCAATGATGTGTTGGTACTTGGTAGCCTCTTGGGTTGTGTTTTTCTATTCTCTTTGCACGGGTGGTAATGGAATTCTTACCTTCTTATGCTTCTTAGAATCGGTCATGTCCTATAAATAGATTTGATCTTTGATGAATAGTTGGAGGTTTTAGGACATATCTCATAAAAGAACAAATTCTGAAAATTAGAGTTCAAGGTAATCTTTGAAAAGGGACGTTGTCTTGATGATTTGGCAAAAGTTGGATTTCTGTTTGATTTTCAATAGGTTTGTTCCATGGCAAGAACCAATTTCAACATAGTCGATCCAGAAAAGAACAAGAATGTGTCTGAAAACAATCTAACAAGGGACAAAGCAACCTTGAAGGATACAAGCAAGTGACAAATTTGAATGTTGGATATTCTATTTGTGTCTTGGGTTTTTCAATGTTGTTCAAACACTTCAAGTACACATCTACCTAAGGAATTGGCATCAATGAAATATTATAGACCCATTGCTTGGTAGTCCATCAGCTCACACAACAGTGTCACCCTCGAAAGGGCACCAGTATTTTTTTATTTTTCCAGGTATTGTTGTCATGCTACGAAGATCTCCTTCATAACACAATACCTTGGGACACATATGATGGGGACCTTGGGGAGAGATTCTTCCCTCCCCTCACACTATAATAAGTCACCATTCGAAGGTGAATCGGGTAGCTTCTATGCATAGAGTGTTTAGTAAATTTCTCTGTTCGATTGTATCCTCTATGTCTGTGCAAACATGATTCAAGCGTATAGCCCCATAGAGCATCTTGACAAAAGTGGTCACGTAAATGTGATTGAGATCGCGAGGCCGTACTTAAGTTAGAAAAGAGCCGAGTATAAGCTCAAATTCCCATTGACTCCTGAGGCTTTAACCCCAAAGAGTAAATTTGATTAATGTGAGTTAGAGTGGTGTGGCTTATACCTCGTTCTCATGTGGGTCACTCCTGAGAGATTTTTTCCTCGACCGGTATGCCCATCTAAAGGATTAATTTAAAAAGCATGGATTGGCGATGAGAGGGGTCTAGATTTCTGATTTTCCACAAGGGGAAAAAAGCATACTCTCCTACCCAATGTCATTTTCTCCCAAACATGCAAGACAAGTTTGTTCTTTCTCAAAAGATTCAATTATTTAACACAAAGCAAGTGTGTTTAGGTTTTTGATCTTCCCAAAAGGGAAGAGAGCATAATCCCCTAACACTTTCTTTAGATTAGACAAATAAATCTAGCTAATTAGTCTATGTACCTAAAAAAGATTATCACAAACATGATCGTTTAGTTGATTTTGATTTTGAGGCAACCTGCAAAATAAACGTGAGTAGTTTTGAGTTTATTTCTTTGGCAAGTGTTGCTGCAGACAACTGATTAGTAGTTTCAATTTTAGCCTTTGACAAGTGTTAAAAACACAAAAACCACTTAACACTTGTTAGAAAATGATTAAAAATATTCTGTCAGAGCGCAGACATCAATTCAGGGCACAGACGTTGGTTCTTTGTTTTAGCTTAAAAATGACAGAATGCAGAAAAATAGGCTAGAAAACACAGAAAATTGTTATACCAGTCAAAGATGCCAGTTTATGAATCGCAGACGCCGGTTAAGCGCAAATTCCATTTTGTGAATCACAGATGTTGGTTTATGAACCAGCATTTCCGAAGATGTCGTTGTATCAAAAACAACAAAAAGTGTTACTTTTTTCTCTTTCTTAGTCTTTAATTTGATCAAATTTAGCCATTTTGAGATTTTCCAAACAATTAAAAGCTAATGTCCTTTTAAGAAGTTATCAAGATTCATTCCACTACTAAAATTTTAACATTATTACTACTTGTAAAGCCAATCTCTGCCAAAAAATAGAATGCTCAAACATTAGAAAGCAGTGGGAAAGACAGTGAATCTTGAAAAACTAAAAAGTTATGTTTGGAAAGCCTCAAACTAGCAATACTAGGCAGAGATGCCAGTGTAGTGCAAAGACGTTGGTTCAGTGTAGACGCCGAATGACAGTTCAGTGAGAATCAGTGTTTGCAAAGATGCCTCTGTGTGAAACGTGGATGCAAATCCGCGTGCTTGGCAAAATTTGAAGAAAAAAAGATAAGAATTAGAATGGTTTTAGGGACCTGGGTCCCACCAGGTGTGCCAGAATGTGTATGAGGAAATCTTCTATTTGTTGGGAGCAAGCTCAAATATGACAAGTTAGTGGGTTAGCACATAGAATTCATGAAAAAA
This sequence comes from Thuja plicata, assembly GCA_018584345.1. Lineage (NCBI taxonomy): Eukaryota > Viridiplantae > Streptophyta > Pinopsida > Cupressales > Cupressaceae > Thuja > Thuja plicata. The sequence continues at coordinate 750,520 of MU226828.1, read as the reverse complement.
ACAAGAACCAAACAAGACTTCAACATAACATCGGATTGAGCTAAAAACAAGAAAAATGCACCCTATTAAACTTGTTTGATTTGCTCATTTTGATGGATGTGGGTGTGCTCTCTCAAACACACGAATGCAAGTGAATCCCCAATGCAATGCAAGATTGAAAACAATGAAGGAATTCAAGAGCTAGTCTCAAATTCTTCAAAAGGATGATCTTAAGCTATGCAATTAAACATGAAAGATGCAAGATAAAAACTATGATTCATTTTACCCCAAAGAAACCTAGCATGTCATTTCTAAGTGATTTAAGCTAAAGACTAAGAGCATGAAAACAAGCTACGAAATTCTAAAGTAATTCTAGCATAATAACAATGCACAATGAGAGATGAAAAAGGAAGACGAGAAGGCCTCTATTTATAGAGTTTTGGAGGAGAAGAAAAGGGCTTAGATGATGTGGCATCTATGTGGCATCCACATTAGAGCCACCTAAGAGACACATAGGCTTGAGGGGATGGCCAATTTTGATTCAAAGATAGCATTTAATATTTAGTGGCTCAAGAATTCCAAGTGGGAGGTTGTAAGAGGAATTTAAGAGGAATGGGTGACCTTTTTGGAGAGAATTTCCCCATAAGGGTGAGTATTCCATTAGCCTTAAAAAGGTTAGGAATCACCCTTTAAGTATGATTTAGAGGACAGTTAGGTAGGGAAGCATGCTTAGGAAGTGAGGTGATGGGAGTAGAGTAGGAATAGGGTAAGCTTACGGTAGGTCTCTAGATTGGATTAGTAGGTTCCTAGCTAGGGTTTAGTTTATAATTCAAATTAGATTTGAATAAATCATAGTTTAGAAGAATTAGGAATATGGAGGGATTTTAATAAATATAGATTTATTAAAAAGGGGATTTTGTGAGGTAAATGTATTTAAATAAAATACATTGAAATAGTATTTGATCAATGATAAATACTAGCAATGAAACTATTTAATTAATTTAAATAGTTAGAAGAGAAAGGGAAATTAATATTAATATTTTTGGATGTCTACACTTAGCAATGAGCCTTACGGTATGTGATAGCATGTAATGTCTAAATTTATGTGATGCAAAGACAATTGCTAAGCATGCTTTTTCAATAATGTTGTAATTGAGTTCATAGGCCACTAGCGTTCTACTGATATAGTAGATTCCTCTTTCTTTCTTATTTTCATCCTCTTGCACTAGCAATACTCCTAGTGATGTAGCTATAGCTGATTTATATAGGAGTAATGGATTCCCATGAATAGGAGCCATAAGAATAGGAGGAGTAGCTAGGTACTCTTTTAGTTCTCTGAAGTTGGCTTCACAATGCTCATCCCATTTGAAGGTGACCCCTTGATGTAGTAATTTGGTAAAGGGTTACGCTCTATCTGCAAGTTGTGACATGAACCACCTGATCAATTGGAGTCTCCCTTATAATGTCCTCATTTGACTGATGTTGCGGGGAGGAGTCATCTCTAGCATAGCTTTTACTTTTTCCGAATCTACTTCAATTCCTTTTGCTGAAATGATAAACCCTAAGAGCTTTCCTGATTGGACCCCAAAGGCACATTTTTGTCGATTGCGCCTGAGATGAAATTGCTCCATCCAATCCAATATATTTCTTAACTCATCAATGTGAGTGCTCCTTTCTTTGGATTTAGCTAAGGTTTCATCCACATAATCTTCCATATTTTTATGCATCATATCGTGGAATATAGTAGTCATTGATCTTTGATATGTAGCACCGACATTCTTTAACCCAAATGGCATGATGTTCCAGCAAAAGGTTCCCCATGCGCATGTAAATGCAGTATTCTCTTGACCTTTAGGAGCAATTTTTATCTGATTATAGCCTGAGAAACCATCCATTAGTGAATACATTTGGTAGCCTGTTGTGAGGTCTATGATCATGTCGATATTAAGGAGTGGGAACTCATCCTTAGGACATGCCTTGTTTAAGTCCCTGAAGTCTATATAGATCCTAATAGATTTATCTGATTTAGATATGGGGAACACATTGGAGATCCATCCTGCATAAGCGATGACCCTAATGAATCCAGCTTTCAACAATATCTCTAGCTCTGCTTTTACTAGCAATGCAACAAGAGGATGCATCATTCTGAGTTTTTGTTTCACAGGTTTGATCCCGGGAGCTATAGAAAAATGATGCATGATTAAGTTAGGATCTAGTCTAGGCATATCAGTATAGGACCATGCAAAATTGATCTTCTTTTCCTTTATGAAATTAGTGAATTGTACCTTTTCATCTTCTGATAAAGATTGTGCCAGGTGAATAATTTGAGGAGACTCAGCTATGCCCAAGTTGACTGGTTCCATTGGTTCTATCAGTACTGAAGATCTCTCTTGAAAGTGCTCGAGGAGGATATCAAGAATCTCATCTTTTGGCACCTCTAAGAGGTTTTCACCACCAGATATGTATTTACTTTTTACTTTTTAGAATCTGATACTGCCACAATGTGGTTTTCACCATCAGTTCTTTTTTTATTTTTGTTTTTCAATTTTTGACTAAGAAACTTGATATCCTCCTTTGACATGTTCTCACTCCTTGCATTGGTGGAAGAAGGATAAGGTTTGCAAGCATTTAGATAACTAGGCAAGGCATATTCCTTGGGAAAGTTCATGATAGGAGTAGGATCTGTATTAGCCCAATCAATAAGATCTAGGTTTATCAAGGACAAGGAGTTGGATGTTGGTAAGGACAACATCACGTTAGTATCAATACTATTAACTGACATGATGTGTTGGGTTAAGTTAATTTCTTCGATATTTAGATCAATAAGATTTAGATTGTCATAAAAAGGGTTGTTGATAGTTATATGTGGACCAAACTCTAGTGACTCATCAGTAGAACTTTCATCATCATCCCTTCGTAAAAGGAGGCTTCTTGTTTGGCACCTCTAAAGTTCTTCTAGAGTTATGAGAATACCAGTCTCTCCATCAATGATTGGAGGAAGAAACTCCTCCTCTGCTTCAAGAATACTAGCATTGTTGGGAGTAGTGTTAGAACATTTGTTGGGTGCTGATGGAGCAGAAAACATGTGAATTGTGTCTATTTCAATGTCTTATGTGGAAAAAGATAGCCCATCCCATTCATAATCATGAGAGTCAGTGATTTCATCATCAGATCGGTTTAAGAATTCTGCAATAGTTATCTGATGTACCTGATTAGCTACCTATGGATCAAAGTGAGGTAAATCAAGGACATGTGAAATTGTGACTAATTGCCCCTAGTTAGGATGCGAATCTAGTTGTTGAGATGTGCTCTTAGTAACTATTGCTATCAATGGTACCTCTAAATTATTTGTTGTTGCGTCTCCTATCTCTTGAATAGGAGTCTATGGTAAGAAAGGTATGTGAATATCTTGTGGTACCTCAAAGCTTGGTACATAGTGCTCTCCTTGATAGTCAGGATTTTTTTGTGTCGACATGTAATAATATTTCATAGGTCCATGGTCCTAGTTCTATTTCTTCTGTTTCATCACTCTCTTTGTCAGAGATCGGACTATCTTTTGAAGTAGGTTTGTTAGATTCATTATTAAAACCTAGTCCCATTTTGTCTCTGGTATTCCTGAACTCCATGTGTACAGGTTCAATAAGTCCTCTTCATGTGTCGCTTAGAGGTCCTTTTCCTTTGTATCCCATCTTTTTGAGGAGATCGTAGCCTTTTCCATACTATTATGGAGATATTTCTACATCTTTGACCTCAGCTTCTGTCGGTTCTCCTTTGTAGATCCAGTCCAAGAATGCATGTTCTTCTGTGTTATCTAAAGAAGATGTGGATGCCTTAACCATGCCAGTTGCTTTATGTATTTCCAGCTCTTTAGATGCGGTAGGTGTGAATGACGAGGAAGGTCTTCCATAGGATCGAGGTGATATTGGTAAGTCTATTTGTGATGGATTCATGTCCAACTTGTATTCCCCCATACCTATTGCTTCAAGTTTTAAAGTCTTTCCAAAACTTTTCATCACCATGTCCTTGGTAGTCTTAGGAGCAATCTCATCTATAGCCTCTTTGTTATGTGGAATCATACTACCTTCCTTGATGTTGTTGCAAGTATAATTGGTATCTGTCGGGATTGTTACTTCCACCCCATTATTTGGGAACTTGATACATTGGTGGTAAGTAGATGGCACAGCTTGCATTTCATGGATCCAAGGTCTCCCCAATAGTATGTTGTAGGCCAAGGGAAGATCCAGAACTTGACATTTGACATTTCTTTCAATCAGCCCGACTCTGATGGGAAGAACAATAAGACCTTTAGAGGATCTTTCTTCCTCATCATAAGCTTTGATGGTTATCTTTCTTCTAGAATCAATTGTTTGTTCTAAAAGACCCAACTTTCTGATGAGATTAAGGGTACAAATATTTAATCCTGTACTTCCATCTATCAAGACACATCTAACATGGGATTTATGAATGAGAACTTCAATATGGAGAGGTTGATTATGTGGATGGGTTAATGAATTATCATCCTCTTCAGAAAAGGAGAGCTAATGTGGTGCTGAAATATGGTTAACCATCGCTTGGAATTTGTCTATATCAATGTCCTTTGGGACATTTGTGGCATGTAGGGCCTGTTCCAGGATTTCCCTATGCATTGTGGATATTTTAAGCAACTCAAAAATGGAAATTTTAGCAGAGGTTTGTTGCAATTGGTCCACCAAGTCATACTTTGATGCAAGGATAGTAACCATGTGTTTTGCTACTGGTTTGGGGATAGTTATAATAGGAACTTTGGACGGTGATGTTGGTTTCGAGGAGGAATTGGGCCCTTTGATTGTGACTTGCACTTGACTCCATGTTACTGCATTCAATTGGAATATGGAGGGATTTTAATAAATATAGATTTATTAAAAAGGGGGTTTTGTGAGGTAAATGTATTTAAATAAAATACATTGAAATAGTATTTGATCATTGATAAATACTAGCAATGAAACTATTTAATTAATTTAAATAGTTAGAAGAGAAAGGGAAATTAATAATAATAATATTAATATTTTTGGACGTCTACACTTAGCAATGAGCCTTACGATATGTGATAGCATGTAATGTCTCAATTTCTATGATGCAAAGATGACTACTAAGCATGCTTTTTCAATAATGTTGTAATTGAGCGATGTAGAAAGAAATGATGGTTTATTGCAAGATTTTTTAGAATATTTGATTTTTTTGAATTTTTTCTTTTTTTTTGGATTTTTGCAATTTTTAATTTTTTTGGGGATTTTTGACGTAGTAAACTATACAACAGGATGATTTATACAAAAATATACATGGGTGGGAAGAAAAGCGGGTGGGGAAAAAAATTTGAGGACAACGAGGGCTATAAGAGGGGCTGGGTGGCTTAAAGAAGGTCATTTGTGAATAGTGAATAGTGAAAATAGAGCTCTGGTGTGAAAACATGGCTGATGAGAAGATGTTGGGGTAGTTGGGAGAGTGCGTGCGCACATATGGGAGACCCGCAGAGCGACCATTACCAGTGAGTGACTCAACGTTTACCTGGCATTTTAGTTTGGTCAAAATTTTTAATGCTTTTTGGGGGGTTAGGGAGCATTAAATGCGAGAAAACTAGGTTTTGGACTGGAGACAACGGTTCCTGAACTGGCATTTGCAAAGACGTCGATCCCTGAATCAGCGTCTTCACAGACAACGATCCCCAAACCTATGTCTCTGAAGACATCAGTGTCAAATCAGCATCTTCAAAGATGCCGAACCCATATCCATGTTTGCGAAGATGGCGGTCTGCAGTGGAAAATAGTTGGAGACGCCGGTTTAAGAACTAGCATTTATGGTTGAACCGGCATCTGCACCCAAAGGGGCAGACATCGAGGGGAAGGGAAACAAAGGGACCCGACGGGTCCGGGGATGGGTCTGTAAAGGACCTAGGGACAAGATGCCCCATTTTGGGAGGGGTTAGACTAAGAATAGAAGACATACAGGCTGACATGGTGGTTTTTGAATGTTACAGCAGTAGTACCCACCGTTGGGATCTCGGGAGCACTGGTCGTCGACCATGGAGTTGGAGCCGCAACTCATAGAGGAGGACTGGGGATTGTTAGTAGTGGTCAGGTTGGATTATGTGCCCTATTGGCCTAGGCTATGGGCGCATAATGGTATGATGACTGCTTTGATCGAGCGATGGCATAGTGACACAACGACCTTCCATCTGCCTACTAGAGAGGCTACGATCACAATTGAGGATGTCTGTTGGAACCTTTAGATACCTATTCGAGGGGCGATTCCATAGTATAGATTAAAGGATAGTGATCATTACATGGAGATCATGTTTAGGAGACTGATGAGGAGGATTCCTACATACAGGACCTGGATGTCCTGGCAGCCAGCGATGGACCGGAGACTACGGCGGATAGCCCTATTTCTGGCGGGACTGATTGGAGGACGGTGCTAGCTGACTTGGTTGGACACAGTTTTGGTATGGGGTGGTTGTGGGTGTTGTATGTACCCTAAAATGGTCGCCTAGACTTTGGGCCCCATTTATCATTTTATCAATTTATCAAATTTTTGAATCAATGCTTTGGAACATTTTCAATTCAAATCAATTTCCTTGATCAAATTGTAATTAATTCAATTATTTCAATATTTCCTAAGGTTTGACCATTTTTATTTAATTAAAAGATTTAAACTCCCATTTCATTAAATAAAATTCCTCTTATTTAATTAAATTCAATTTCCCCCATTTAATTAAATAAAATTCTTCTAATTTATTTAATTGAAAGAAAACCTCTCTTTTAATTAAATAAATAAAAATCCCCACTTAAAGAACTTTATTTGTTGAAAAAGGAAATAAATTAAATGAAAAAGTAAATAAAATCCCTTTTTCCTCACCCCCTTTTAAGTGGTGGGATTTTTGCCTCTTAATCATAGCCTTTGATTTTTGCCTCTTAATCTCAATCATTCACTTTCCTTTAAAAGGAGACCTCTCCTTCTCATTTTCATATTAGGTTTTCAT
>MU226828.1:691292-711802 GCA_018584345.1 Thuja plicata | reverse complement strand
TCAGAGGGCAGTGATAGAAGACATACACTGACCCATTTGTTGGTGGACATCCTTTTGTTCTCTCACCTTGGGGTATAGAGAGTCAAAGATTGAAGATCTTAAGAGAGGACAAACTGTTAACCAACAAATACCAAGTGAGGGATGTGATTAAGGATGCCTTGGATGATGATTATGATGATGCTAGGTTGATTAGGATCAGATTGGATTAATGCAGGATTATGCTGGGATGAGTGTGTGATGTGTTTCTAAAGATGACAACCTAAGGGAGGTCCTAAGATGCAAGCTAAGTAGTGCTTAAGAAGAGGAGGAACTTACATTTGTCATGGTAAACCATCTAGTCATATTACTCAAATCCAAAAAAAGAAGAGTTTAGATGATATTTGTCCATGAAACGAGAAACCTTGTTGTTGTAGATCACTTTATCAAATTCTTCCTGTTTATGAATCTCTTGTTTGATGGAATCAATGATCTGTTGGTACTTGGTAACCTCTCGGGTTCTTTTTTTTGGTTCTCTTTGCATGGGTGGTAATGGAATTTTTACCTTCTTATGCTTCTTGGAATCGGTCATGTCCTATAAATAGATCTGATCTTGGATGAATAGTTGGAGGTTTTAGGACATATCTCATAAAAGACCAAATTCTAAAAATTAGAGTTCAAGGTAATCTTTGCAAAGGGATGTTGTCTTGATGATTTGGCAAAAGTTGGATTTCTATCTGATTTTCAATGGGTTTGTTCCATGGCAAGAACCAATTTCAACATAGTCAAACCAGAAAAGAACAAGAATGTGTCTAAAAACAATCCGACAAGGGACAAAGCAACCTTGAAGGATACAAGCAAGTGACAAATTTGAATGTTGGGTATTCCGTTTGTGTTTTGGATTTGTCAATGTTGTTCAAAAAATTCAAGCACACATCTACCTAAGGAATTGGCTTCCATGAAATATTATAGACCCATTGCTTGGTAATCCGTCAGCTCACAAAATAGTGTCACCCCTGAAAGGGCACCCATGCTTTTTCCCTTTTCCAGGTATTGTTGTCATTCTATGAAGATCTCTTTCACAACACAATACCTTTGAACACATATGATGGGGATCTTGGGGGGAGATTCTTCCCTCCCCTCGCACTATAATAAGTCACCATTTGGAGGTGAATCAGGTAGCTTCTATGCCTAGAGTGTTTAGTAAGTGTCTTCATTCGATTGTATCCTATATGTCCATGCAAGCATGATTCAGGTGTATAGCCCCATAGAGCATCTTGACAAAAGTGGTCATGTAAACGTGATTGAGACTGTGAGGCCACACTTAAGTTAGATGAGAGCTGAGTATAAGCTCAAATGCCAATCGACTCCTGAGGTTTTAAACCCAAAGAGTAAATTTGATTAACGTGAGTTAGAGTGGTGTGGCTTACACCTCGTTCTTACATGGGTCATTCCCAAGAGATTTTATCCTCGATCGGCAGGCCCATCTAAAGGATTAATTTAAAAAGCATGGATTAGCGATGAGAGGGGTCTAGATTTTTATTTTCCACAAGGGGAAAAGAGAATACTCTCCTACCCAATGTCATTTTCTCCTAAACACACAAGACAAGTTTGTTTTTTCCCAAAAGATTCAATTGTTTAACACAAAGAAAGTGTGTCTAGGTTTTTGATCTTCCCAAAAGGGAAGAGAGCATAATCCCCTAACACTTGCTTTGGATTAGACAAAGAAATCTAGCTAATTAGTCTATGTACCTAAAAAATATTATCACAAAAATGATTGTTTAGTCGATTTTGATTTTGAGGAAAATGTCATTTTGTGAATCGCAGATGCTAGTTTATGAACCGACATTTTTGAAGATGTCATTGTAACAAAAACACAACAAAAACAGCAAAAAGTGTTACTTTTTTCTCTTTCTTAGTCTTTAATTTGATCAAATTTAGCCATTTTGAGATTTTCCAAACTATTAAAAGCTAATGTTCTTTTAGGAAGTTAACAAGATTCATTCCCCTACTAAAATTTTAACATTATAACTGCTTGTAAAACCAATCTCTGCTAAAAAACAGAATGCTCAAACATTAGAAAGCAGTGGGAAAGATAGTGAATCTTGAAAAACTAAAAAGTTATGTTTGGAAAGCCTCAAACTAGCAATGCCAAGCTAAGATGCTAGTTCAGTGCAAAGACGCTGGTTCAGTGTAGATGTCGAAAGGTAGTTCAATGAGAATTAGCATTTGTGAAGACGCCTTTGCATGAAATGCAGATGCCAATCCGCATGCTTGGTGAAATTTGAAGAAAAAAAAAGACAAGAATTAGAATAGTTTTAGGGACGTGGGTCCCATCGAGCATGCCAGAATGTGTATGAGGAAATATTCTATCTATTGGGAGCAAGATCAAACATGACAAGTTAGTGGGTTAGCACATAGAATTCATGAAAGAAACAAGAACCAAACAAGACTTCAACATAACATCGAATTGAGCTAAAAATAAGAAAAATGTACCCTATTAAACTTGTTTGATTTGCTCATTTTTATGGATGTGGTTGTACTCTCTCAAACACACAAATGCAAGTGAATCCCCAATGCAATGCAAGATTGAAAATAATGAAGGAATTCAAGAGCTAGTATGAGGAACTAGTCTCAAATTCTTCAAAAGGAAGATCTTAAGCTATGCAATTAAACATGAAAGATGCAAGATAAAAACTATGATTCATTTTAGCCCAAATAAACTTAGCATGTCATTTCTAAGTGATTTAAGCTAAAGACTAAGAGCATGAAAACAAGCTATGAAATTCTAAAGTAATTGTAGCATAATAACAATGCACAATGAGAGATGAAAAATGAAGAGGAGAAGGCCTCTATTTATAGAGTTTTGGAGGAGGAGAAGAGGGCTTGGATGATGTGGCATCTATGTGGCATCCACATAAGAGCCACCTAAGGGACACATAGGCTTGAAGGGATGGCCAATTTTGAGTCAAAGATAGCATTTAATATTTAGTGGCTCAAGAATTCCAAGTGGGAGACAAAGTTGTAATAGGAATTTAAGAGGAATGGGTGGCCTTTTTGGAGAGAATTTCCCCATGTGGGTGAGAATTCCATTAGCTTTAAAAAGGTTAGGAATTTCCCTTTAAGTATGATTTAGAGGAAAGTTATGTAGGGAAGCATGCTTAGGAAGTGAGGTGATGGGAGTAGAGTAGGAATTGGGTAGGCTTAGGGTAGGTCTCTAGATTGGATTCATAGGTTCCTAGCTAGGGTTTAGATTATAATTCAAATTAGATTTGAAAAATCATGGTTTAGAAGAATTAGGAATATGGAGGGATTTTAATAAATATATATTTATTAAAAAGAGGATTTTGTGAGGTAAATGTATTTAAATAAAATACAATTAAATAGTATTTGATCATTGATAAATACTAGAAATGAAACTATTTAATTTATTTAAATAGTTAGAAGAGAAAGGGAAATTAATAATAATAATAATAATATTTTTGGATGTCTACACTTATCAATGAGCCTTACGGTATGTGATAGCATGTAATGTCTGAATTTCTGTGATGCAAATATGACTGCTAAGCATGCTTTTTCAATAATGTTGTAATTGAGTTCATAGGCCACTAGCGTTCTACTGATGTATTAGATTGCTCTTTCTTTCTTAGTTTCATCCTCTTGTGCTAGCAATACTCATAGTGATGTAGCTATAGCTGAAATATACAGGAGTAATGGTTTTCCATGAATAGGCACCATAAGAATAGGAGGAGTAGCTAGGTACTCTTTTAGTTCTCTGAAGTTGGCTTCACAATGCTCATCCCATTTGAAGGTGACCCCTTTGTGTAGTAATTTGGTAAAGGGTTGTGCTCTATCTGTAAGTTGTGACATGAACCACCTGATAGATTGGAGTCTCCCTTGTAATGTCCTCATTTGACTGATGTTGTGGGGAGGAGTCATCTCTAGTATAGCTTTGACTTTTGTAGGATCTACTTCAATTCCTTTTGTTGAAATGATAAACCCTAAGAGCTTTCCTGATTGGACCCCAAAGGCACATTTCTTTGGATTGAGCCTGAGTTGAAATTGCTCCATTCAATCCAATATCTTTCTTAAGTCATCAATGTGAGTGATCCTTTCTTTCGATTTAGCTAAGGTGTCATGCACGTAATCTTCCATGTTTTTATGCATCATATCATAGAATATAGTAGTCATTGATCTTTGATATGTAGCACTGACACTCTTTAACCCAAATTCCATGATGTTCCAGCAAAAGGGTCCCCATGCACATGTAAATGTGGTCTTCTCTTTATCTTTAGGAGCAATTTTTATCTGATTATAGCCTGAGAAACCATCCATTAGTGAATACATTTGGTAGCCTATTGTGAGATCTATGATCATGTCGATATTAGGTAGTGGGAATTCATCCTTAGGACATGCCTTGTTTTGAGTCCCTCAAGTATGTACAGATCCTAATAGATTTATCTGATTTAGATACGGGGACCACATTGGAGATCCATCCTACATAAGCGATGACCCTGATGATTCCAGCTTTCAAAAATTTCTCTAGCTCTACTTTTACTAGCAATGCAACAAGAGGATGAATGATTAATTTAGTATCTAGTCCAGGCATATCAGTATAGGACCATGCAAGATTGATCTTCTTTTCCTTTAGGAACTCAGTGAATTGTACCTTTTCCTCTTTTGATAAAGACTGTGCCAGGTGAATAATTTGAGGAGACTCAACTATACCCAAGTTGACTGGTTCTGTTGGTTCTATCAGTACTGAAGATCTCTCTTGAAATTTCTCAGGGAGGATATCAAGAATCTCATCTTTTGGCACCTCTGAGAGATTTTCACCACTAGATATGTCTTTAGTTTTTACTTTTTTAGAATCTAATACTTCCACAATGTGGTTTTCACCATCAGTTCTTTTTTTTTTTCAACTTTTGACTAAGAAACTTGATATCCTCCTTTGACATGTTCTCACTCCTTGCATTGGTGGAAGAAGGATAAGGTTCACAAGAATTTAGCTAACACACCAAGGCATAGTCATTGGGAAAGTTCATGATAGGAGTATGATTTGTATTAGCCCAATCAATAAGATCTGGGTTTGTCAAGGACAAGGAGTTGGATGTCGGTAAGGACAACATCGCATCAGTATAACTTTCATCATCATCCCTTCGTAAAAGGAGGCTTCTTGCTTGGCACCTCTAAAGTTCTTCTAGAGTTATGAAAACACCAGTCTCTCCATCAATGATTGGAGGAAGGAAATCCTCCTCTACTTCAGGAATATCAACATTGTTGGGAGTAGTGTTAGAACATTTGTTGGGTGCTAATGGAGTAGAAAACATGTGAATTGTGTCTATTTAAATGTCTTCTATTGAAATAGATAGCTCATCCCATTCCTAATCATGAGTGTCAATGATTTCATCATCAGATCGGTTTAAGAATTTTCCAATAGTTATCTGATGTACCCGATTAGCTACCTATGGATCAAAGTGACGTAAATCGAGGACATGTGATATTGTGACTAATTTCCCCTAGTTAGGAGGTGAATCTAGTTGTCAGGATGTGCTCTTAGTAACCGTTGCTATCAATGGTACCTCTGAATTATTTGTTGTTGTGTCTCCTACCTCTTGAATAGGAGTCTATGGTAACAAAGGTATGTGAATATCTTATGGTACCTCAAAGCTTGGTACATAGCGCTCTCCTTGATAGTCATGATTTTTTGTGCCAACATGTAATAATATTTCATAGGTCCATGGTCCTAGTTCTGTTTCATCACTCTCTTTGTCAGAGATCGGACTATCTTTTGAAGTAGGTTTATTAGATTCATTATTAAAACCTAGTCTCATTTTGTCTCTGGTATTCCTGAACTCCATGTGTATAGGTTCAATAATTCCTCTTCATGTGTCGCGTAGAGGTCATTTTCCTTTATATCCCATCTGTTTGAGGAGATCGTAGCCTTTTCCATACTATTTTGGAGATATTTCTACATGTTTGACCTCAGCTTCCATCAATTCTCCTTTGTAGAGCCATTCCAAGAATGCATGTTCTTCTATGTTATCTAAAGAAGATGTGGATTCCTTAACCATGCCAGTTGCTTTGTGTATTTCTATCTCTTTAGATGCGGCAGGTGTGAATGACAAGGAAGGTCTTCCATAGGAGTGGGGTGATATTGGTAACTCTATCAATGATGGATTCATGTCCATCTTGTATTCCCCCATACCTATTTCTTGAAGTTTTAAAGTTTTTCCAAAACTTTTCAACACCATTTCCTTGGTAGTCTTAGGAGCAATCTCATCTATAGCCTCTTTTTTATGTGGAATCATACTACCTTCCTTGATGTTGTTGCAAGTATAATTGGTATCCGTAGGGATTGTTACTTCCACCCCATTATGTTGGAACTTGATACATTGGTGGTAAGTAGATGGCACAACTTGCATTTCATGGATCCAAGGTCTCCCCAATAGTATTTTGTAGGCCAAGGGAAGATCCAGAACTTGACATTTGACATTTCTTTCAATCGACCTGACTCTGATGGTCAGAACAATGAGACCTTTAGAGGATCTTTCTTCCTCATCATAAGCTTTGATGGTTATCTTGCTTCTGGAATCAATTGTTTGTTCTCAAAGACCCAACTTTCTGATGAGATTAAGGGTACAAATATTTAATCTTGTGCCTTCATCTATCAAGACACGTCTAACATAGGATTTATGAATGAGAACTTCAATATGGAGAGGTTGATTATGTGGATGGGTTAATGACTTATCATCCTCTTCAGAAAAGGAGAGATAATGTGGTGCTGAAATATGGTTAACCATCGCTTGGAATTTGTCTATATCAATGTCCTTTGGGACATTTGTGGCATGTAGGGCCTGTTCCAGGATTTCCCTATGCACTGTGGATATTTTAAGCAACTCAAAAATGGAAATTTTAGCAGAGGTTTGTTGCAATTGGTCCACCAAGTCATACTTTTCTACAGGGATAGTAACCACGTGTTTTGCTACTGATTTGGGGATAGTTATAATAGGAACTTTGGATGTTGATGCTGGTTTTGAGGAGGAATTGGGCCCTTTGATCGTGACTTGCGCTTGACTCCATGTTACTGCATTCGATTGGAAAGAAGCACCTTTGATTGTGACCACATTAATTGATTTGGTTTTAATGTCTAGCATATTGATCATGTTATCATTATTGGAGTAGGTGTAGTTTACTTCATTAACTTTCCCTTTAGATGCCTCCCCTTTCTCATAATTAGGAAAATTTTGTTAAATGTCATGTGATCTTCGTTGGTAGTGTGTCCATCCACTTTGATCTTTCCTCCTTCAATAAGGTCTTGGATGACATTTTTAAGCTTAAGGCAATTGTTAATTTTGTGTCCTTTGTTTTTATGAAAGACACAGTAAGAGTTATCATCCCACCACCTTGGTTTGACTACTGGTTCCCATGGTTTGGAATCTTGAATTGTGTGAACCTTGTTGTCTAATAGTGTTTTTAAAATAGTATTGAGAGGCTATCCCAAAGGAGTAAATGTTCTTTGAGGTTTTGAAGTCCACTTCCGACCCTTGCTATTATCATTGTTTGCTTTGGGTATGGGAGGTGTTACCTTGGCATATTTGCTTGCTTGTATGCTGTTAGTCAAATTGAATACCTCAAGTTTAGGACCAACATTGGATGTGGCTACTATGCCATCATTGACAACATTTTTTTTCTACTTCCACCATTTAGGTTTGGAGTTAGAATTGTTAGTTTTTTCACTTTGAAGACTAATCTCTCCTTTTTTGACCATTAATTCTTCAATACAGATGGCATTTTTAATCATCCTATCGAAGCTTGGCGAGTCTTGCATTTGTAATGCATGTTTCAATTCAGGGATCAAGTTATTAACAAAGATTTCTATTTTCTCAGTTTTAGGAATAGCCCTTGAATATCGTGCAAAGATTTTCCTCCATCTTTGAAGGAAGTGTGTAAATGATTTGCCAGCCTTTTCTTTAGTATTACATAGATCCATCATAGTCACATCATGTTGGATGTTGTAGGAGTAATGTTGAATAAATTTTTGAATCAACTCCTCAAAATTCTTGACCTTAGGTGTAAGTTTTGAGAACCATTCCATGGCGTTGCCTCCTAGACTTCCAGGAAAGAGCCACATGAGGTAGGTAGGTTCATGCATGTACTCTATGCTAAGAGCACAAAATTCTCTGATATGATCATTTGGGTCAGTTTCTCTTGTATACTTGTCATATTTTGGTCTTGCCATGTTAGGAGGAAATGGGACCATAATAATACTCTTGTCAAAAGGAAATGGACAAATGGTGTCCAAAGAGTATTTCATTTTAGGCTTTTCCTTCTCCTATTTGAGCATGGTAAGCTCAGTTTGCATTAAAGTGAGTTGCTTAGCAAGAATGGATATAGGAGTTGGCACTTCTTTTTATTTTAGTTGTTCGACATCATAATCCAGGGGTAATTTTACGCTGGTGGATGCTATGTGGAGAAAGTATTTCTCTTTATCTTCGCTAATCATCTTTTGGAATTTCTTATTATGTTTGAGTTTGTTATATTCTTCTTCAGTGATGTCTTCCTCACTGCCTGATTCAAATATAGGATGGTCAAATGTGGGTTCTTCTTCTTCATCGGTATCTTCCTGCTTTTGGTTTTTATTTTTGTCTTATTCTTCAAAAGCCTCACTCCATTCACAAGTGTTTCTATTCATTTTTGGAGAGTCTAGATCAAGTAGGGAATTGCGAGATGTTTCTCCTTGAAAGTGTAGGTATTTAGAAAATTCCTTCGATCCTTTAGATGCATACTTGTTGTGTCTTGTGTTAACCATGTAGTTGTATCTCAACTTTGTCAAAGTTTCCCGATAGTGTCAAGTAGAGTCTCAAATCATTCAAGTGAGTGTGTCTAGGTAGAAGTATAATTTGTATTTTGGTGGAAGTAAATGATTCCAGCGTTAGAGGGTTAGAATGCCCTGATAGTGAGCTAGGAATCAAGTTGTAAAAAAGCAGATAGACCACATGTATTGAGATAGATTGTGAGAAACTCATAGGACATGCAAGGTTGACATTTGAAAAAGAGTGTTGACACAGCAACATGGAGACCAGAAAAGACAACAGGGACAAGTTAAAAAAATTCAAAAGGGTATCCAAATCAACTAATTTTTCCTGAGAAACTATTCTACAAGTGCCCACTGTCCTAGATATGAGCTCCCAGATGCGAGCCAAGAAATACAGTATGCGAGCCACTGACGACCCTAGATGCGAGCTTGAACCCTAGATGCAATGATGTGTTGACCATATGCGAGGTAGGATACTAGATGCGAGCCAGGATACCAAATACGAGCCAGGAAATCTGGGATGCAAATTTATGATGTCTCTGTCAGCTTTTGTCAGTTTTGAAAAAATTGTTTTGGAAGTGCGTGAAGTTTGTTTGACTATAAATTGCATTCTAAGACTTTTCATTGAGTGAAAAACACATGGGTATGCCAAGTATTGAATTTTATTGCTTGTTTTGAAGGTGTTATCTTTTTAGTGATCTTTTAGACACATCAAGTAGATTTTCTTTGTTAGGAGGGTGAAATAGGCACACATCTTATCCCTATTTTCTAGGTGGAGGATGATAATCCTTGCTCATTGACTTAGGTACACACTCAAATGCTAATCAGAATATAGCCATCACCAAGCATGCAATGGCTCTAGTCATGATGTTGTATTAGCCGACTCCAAATGCAAGTGAGGGCATGATGTGATGAGTGTCTTGGGGCAATTACTTTTTGCCTTGCACAAAGATTATCACCCTTTTGGAGATGAATAGGGAATTATTTTTGTTTAAGTGTTGTCTATGATTGGGCAATCTGTTCGAAACCGTCCCCCATAGAATTTCATAAGGAAAAATTGAGGCGTATATCCCTATGAGTACTTAAGTATATGTAGTCTTACAAGAAAGATTCAAGTGGCTTCGCTCTACACATACCCAAGCATGTTCAAGGAATGATGTCAAAATTCTAGGAACAAAACTGATTCCGTCTTCTGAGGCTTTAGCCTACGAGGAAGCAACTATTTATAGTGATTTGGAAGGATTGGCGTAAAACTTGTCCTCACTTGGGTCATTCCTGGGAGATTTTTTCCTCAACCGAAAGTCCCTCTACTATTAAATCAGCGTACAAAGGATTGGCAAGCGTATGATGTCTAGATTTCTGAGTCCTCCTCTGAAGAAGAAGAAGAAGAAGAAGAAGAAGAAGAGAATACTCTCCTAATCCATGCCATTTTCTCCCAAAATAGAGTCAATCAAATAGTTCGTTCCCTCAAGCAATGTTGTGCTCGAATTAAGATGTTCCTATTTTAGGGAAAACAAAAATCTTGAAAGCAAATTTGTGTTGTTCAATTATCTGCAATATTTAGATGATTTTCTTTTTCAATTTCTGATTCCAAAATTTAGACAATGAGTTTGTTCAATTAGCCAACAATATTAAATGCTTTGAGTTGTTCAATTTCTGATTCCAAATGAATTAAACGATGTGATTTTGCTTGTTCATTTACCCCCTAGATACTTTCACAAGTGTTTAAAATAATGTCTGATTTTCTGATTTTCCTTTAAAGGAAAAGAGCATAGTAATCTAGTTGTTTCAAGACATGTTTGAGAAAATGGTATTTAAGTGTGGAAATTTTTGAAAAATGGGTTAGTATGTGAAATCAGTTGAAAACCTTGCAATCACACGTGTTAGTATTATCATCTTCTAATTCTTTATCTGAGACCTGCAATCACTAGTTAGGTTGTCAAAATGCCAAAAAACACAACTGGTTAAGCATTAGAGGTTAGAAAATTGAGTGTACAAAGATCTCTACCAGATGCAATCCTAGAAATGAAGTATACAACACAGAAAAATAGATACGAGCTTGTGTTACTAGATGTAATAGTGTATTCACTAGATATGATCCTATACTGAAAATGACCTAGGAAATCCTAGATGCAAGCCTAGATTTCTGCGGTATGATGGTGTATCCTGGATGTGAGCCAGAATGCCAAAAATGATTCTGGACCTGAAAAATGGGAGGATAGATTAGTGAAAAATAGAGTTAAAATGAGGCCAAATCCTAAATTGGGCCCCACGGTGGGTGCCATAAATGTGTGTGTTAAAATGTGCACCTATTACCTATGACACAATACTTCAATAGATCATTGCATTAGTGGAAAACATGGTTAGAAGAGCATATAAAGCACTAAAATCGACCTATTGATTTTTAACTAAGAAGAGTATGATAAGAAACATAACAGCCCTCAGATTATGCTACTATCAGTGACATATATGACTTAGCATGAAAGATTTGAGTTAAAACAAACTATTTAATCTTTAAGCAATGCATATTATCTCTAAAAATGAGCATTATAACCATGCATAAACATGAAAAATTAAATGAAATATGAATCTATCTAAATCCTAACAGCATAACAATGAATTTTCAATCTAAAATATATGGGCTTATTTGTGCTCAAAAACTCCTTCTATTTATTGAAGAATTAGGAGAGAGAGGGGGGGGACAAGGTGTATTAATGGAGTTGAAAAACTCATTAATAGGGTGTAAGAAGCATTAAATTCCAAAGGCATTTAAGAAGAATGGTGGAAGGAATCTCCATTAATGAGGCATTAATGAGAGCCTTAAAGAAGCATGGGAAGGGTGTAAGAGGCAAGCTTGAGAAGGTGGACTTGGAGAGAGTCAAGCTTGAGAAAGTTGACTTTCTCAAGTGGGTTGAGTCCTTAATCACTCCCTAATGGAATGTGACAACATTAGGAGGTGGGTTAGAATGGGATTAGGATTAAGATTAGATTTAGCATGGATAGGTTTGAACCGAGAGTCAAAGTGGTT
This sequence comes from Thuja plicata, assembly GCA_018584345.1. Lineage (NCBI taxonomy): Eukaryota > Viridiplantae > Streptophyta > Pinopsida > Cupressales > Cupressaceae > Thuja > Thuja plicata. Next base: position 699,980 of record MU226828.1, on the reverse strand, counting down.
GAAGTGGGTTAGGTTGGGGTTTAGAGGAATATTAATGAAATGAATAAAACTTATTTAATTCATTCAAAAATATGAATATTAATTATTTAAGCATTTAATTGCTTTTTAATAATCAATAGGACTATAGCCAATTTAATTAAATTAATTAGGCTATGGGATTGGTTCCTTTGCAAGTGAGAAATTGATTTGGGATTTTATTTAATTCCTTGAAAATTAATCATTTTAGCCATGTATTTGTTTGATTTTGATTTTGGCTAAAATCAGTTAATTTAGTGATTTGATCACTTTAGGAGATTAAATTGATTTCAAAAGAATTATGCCAAGCAGTAACAGGGTCGTTTGGACATAATTGGAGGTATGATCACACTTAGGGAAAATAGGGTCTATAGTCTGAGCAGACCAAATCTAGGTGGTTACAATTATCATATGCCCTATCAGTACAAGAGGTCCATGGCCTTCATCTGACCAGGTGGGAGTACCTACGTAACCTTACAGATGAAGACATCACTCTAGCCTATGGGTGGAACATAGTAGTCCATCATGTTCCTCATTCCACTGATCTGGCAGAGAGAGCTCCACACATTAATGATGAGCCACCTTCCAAAGGATAGACCAAAGGACACGATGGTACTTTAGGAGCTAGATCAAGTTGAGCTAGCATGGGAAAACAATGCAAGCATAGTGAGGGTGGAACTTTAGGCTCTGTTAGTGCCACGAAGGACGTTGTTGAGGAGGAGGAGGGAGATCTGTTGGTGTGAAGATGAGTTGATAGAGGTCACCCACCTTACAGAGATAGATTCAAACCTTCCACTAAGGCCAGAGGGAAGTAGCATGTTGGAGATGTTCCTATTGTTGATTCACCTCATATAGAGGCACTTGAGATAGAGGCACATGGCCTAGATTTTGTTAGATCTTTGAGGGCTCGTATCTAACAGATTCAAACAAAGCTTTTAGTATCTTAGGCATAGGGGAGTGAGAGAGACTAGGTGAATATAGAGCATATTCAAGATCTTACCACTAGTAGGGATTAGGCTCAACATGTTATGACCTACCAAGGAGCGAGGGTTGCTTACTATTATGCCTTATACATCGGAGTCGTGCCTAAGGTGAACATGGTGCCTACATATTCATATTTTTTTTCCAGATCAGAGGAAGCTATCCGTCCACCTCCTTTTAAAGTTGAGGCCCCACCTCCTCCACCCCATGGCAGTGCAGAGGGTGGGAGCAAGACATGATGTTTCTTTCCACCTTCTTATCCTCTTTTTTTCTTAAGACTCATTGTATACACGATGCACCTATCATACACAATGTATATTTTGTTTTATGATACTGACATTGATTCATTGATGTTGATTCACTAAAATTGACACATTGTACTCAGAATTTATATTCTAATGATATACAAGATACTTCATTTTGCTTTTTTTGTGCTCATGTGATGTTTTTGCTTTATGATCCCTTTACTGATATCTCTTGTGATGAATATTTAGAATCTTTTGTCTATCATGGATAACTGTACTTTACTTCATGCTATATTGATAGATATGTTCATTTCCTTTCTTGCTCATGTTGTTGGATATATTTGTTTATTGTGGATGTACTTTCATTGCAGCATCATATTGTGTATGGATTTAGTGATGTTATCTGTACTCTTTTGATGTTATAGTAATGTGATCAGTATCTCTTTCTCTTGCTTTAGTGTGTATCTTATAAGCTCATTGACACATTTTAATGAAATGAAAGTTTAATGTTGCATGCCCTTTTATATGATCTGAGTATGTCACTAACTTTGCTTTGCAGGTAATGCATTGAGTTCAATTGATTTGAGTTAAGGATGATGTCTGCAGTTGACCACTAAGACAAGGAATGATGTTCATTTCTTGACATTCCTTGTTTTGGGATTACCTAACTCTAGTAGCATTACAATGCCAAAATAAATGCAAACATAGGATGAATGCAAGCTACAATGCAAGTCAGTTTGGGCTTTTAGATATTTTTATCGTCATTGAGCATTTTGGGACATTGGAGTCAATATAACCCTCACTAGTGCCGCTGCGACCATGAGGATATGAAGATGACTTTCATCGGATAAAATTTAGGAAATAATTGCAAGCATCGAGACATTAAGGTCTAGATGACCTGAGCATAATTTCCATTTAATATTGCAAGGGTACACCAGCATCAAGGCAGTTAGAGTTGAGATGACCATGAGTTTTCCTTTGCATGAGTAAACACATTAATAAACAAAGAGATAGTTCTAACATCATCTTGGTGCTCAAATAAAATGAGTCGAGATATGTGCGGTGTACCATATGAAATGGGGGAACTTACCATAGATACCTAATTTACTTTACCTTTTCAGATCATTAGAGCCCCACCCACAAGTAGATGTCATAGAAAACAATATTATGTCAATGCTCCTTGCTCCTCTTAGTCGTTAGACGTCTTTGAGTTACCAAGAAGGCATAATACTTGAAAAGCAATGATAACAGACAACACCTAAACAAAATTCAATGTCTTTCCTGATAATCCTAAAGGATAATATTTTTCATTAGTATACAAGAAAAAAAAATTGTATTGTCAATAACATGATCACCAAGTGACAACATATAGACAAGTGCAATGGTCACCAAAACAGTTAAGTGCAGAGGTCACCAAAACAAAAAAGTGCAATGAACACAAAAATCATACTATCATCGAAATATCATTTACAAAGTAAACTAGGAACACAGTTTATAGAGTAAACCGATAGACAGTTCAAAGACATCACTGAGCACAGATTACATAGTAGACCAAGCACTAGTCTACTGAGAGACAATTTTATTCCCGATAAAAGTGGATCTGAGATACACGTCAGATAAAGCCCTTCAGTTTTATAAATAGCTTTATGCTTAGTTGTAAAAACATTTCTTAAGGAAAAAGTAAAGCATATGCAATTGTTTTAATTAGTTTAACTGATTGTAAACATGCAAACTAGGAGATCAATGTCAAGTTGTAAACCTTTGATCATAGAGTTTTTATTGTAAAGTATGAAACCTAATTAGGTCAAAACCTTTGTATATATAGATGCATAATCAATCAAGAATGAGATGATTGTAGCTACAACAGATATCTATGGATCAGACAGAGAGTTTTATGCAGAAGGACACAAAAGAAAGAATTCAGTTATGAAGAACTAAGATTCAAGGCTACCAAGTATAACAAAGGTATTATCCATTACTATAGGTGATACATATATCTTGTGAACTTAATGGATCTGTGTTCAAAAATTCAAGATTGCATACTATCTGTTCAACAAGTATTTTTGAATACTCTCTAACAATTATAGCAAATAGAAGAAATCCTTTAAGAAGGTGGACTTAACAGTCTTATTGTAAATCTCTTAACCGAGTGCATAGTTAACAGTGTTGTTAAATCTCTTAACATAGTAGACCTTAAAAATTCTAAAAAATGTTACTCCTAACAGGGTAAGATCATTAGAAGTGATCACACTTGTAGCCTTAACCAGCACCTTCCATTCTGCAGATAGTGAAGCTTTGTGGGTTTCATCCCCACCGCAGTTTTTACCTTCTAACAAGGGTTTTCTGCGTTACCAATTCTTGTGTTATGTGTCAACAATTTTCATGAATGTTTCTATGATTGTTTACATGCAATTACATTTTTGTTATGACATTACATGCATAAGGTAGAAAATCCATATGGTCGGTAATGCAAGGAAAGATTACTAAGGACTATAAGGTTAATTGATAAAAAGTTTTAAGGGTACTGATTCACTTCTCCCCTCTCAGTACACACCCTTCCATTATTCCAACAATTGGTATCAGAGCTAGAGCTCTTATTTGGAAAATTTTAAATCACTTGAGAGAAAAGATCATACAATGGAAAGGTATAAACTTGACAAGAATAATAATAATCAGAAGTTACATATACAAATTTTATTTGAGAAATACAAAGAAGAAAGAATCAAGATGAGAGAGCTATTGGATGAAAGAAAGGTCATGGAATCTCACCACAATAAAAATGACTATCATGAAGAAAAGATACCTGATTTATTTGATTCGTCAGGATCTACATTTGGTAATACATCTGAAACATCTGAAGGAAGCATTACAAGTCTGAATAAAATCAATCAACATCTTACTGAAGAAGTGAAGGTACTGCAAATTGGTCAAGAGACACAGATGGTAAGAATGATTGATGTTATGAATAATGCTAGACAAGTTGAACAAGAAAGAACATTAGCTATTGATGACAGGAGGAAGATCACTGAGAAGCTGCAAGAGAGAGAAACTAAAATACAGAGACTTACTGAACATCATCATGAGATCACCAATCAAATAGTTCTTATGAGTCATGAGGCCAACTGAGTGAACATAGAACTCAATGGGAAATTGGAAGCTATTGGTGAACTAAGAGAAGAAAATGAGAAACTAAAGCATGAAGTAAGGATTCAGAAACAACATAATGATATGATCAAGAAAGTTGAAGAGAGTACAAAAAGGATGGATGATTTTCTAAATGGACAAAGAAGACTCAATGACAATACCGATCTAGGGTGTACCGAGCATGGAGAATCATCAAACCGAGCTGATCAAAAATATGTCTACACAAATCCAAGAGCAAAGAAGCAACCATGAAATCACTGTAGAAAACCAGGCCACACATCAAATGTTTGCAGGAGCAAAGCTAAAGGTATTCCTAAATCCACTTCTACATTCATAGGTAATTGTTATAACTATAACAAGCATGGACATAAAGCACATGAATGTAAATCTAAGGTGAAACAACCAAATAAGGAATCCTACATGGAAAAATATTGTTCTACTTGCAAAATGCATGGGCACACATCTCATGAATGAAGGAAAAAGAAAAAGCAAGTATGGAAACCAAAAGAACAAGAAAATGCTTATAAACTGAGAAGAGTTGGTAACTCATATGTTTGGGATTACAACACATGGGAAAATTGCACAGCATGTGGTAGGTATGGACACATAGCTGCTAATTGCATGAGAAAATTGATGAGAAGATCTAGAAGCTAGACTAACTCTGGGATGGCATGATTATGTTGGAATTATATTGAGATGATGTATTGAGAGGGGAGAGGTGAATCAGTACCTCTAAAAATTTTCTTGGTTAGCCCATTAACCCTTAATCATCATTTTTTAAATTATCTTATCTAACTATTCATCTTTCTTTATGTATATGCAATCATATCATAAATTCTTTAGTATGTAACCATAACATAAACATTCATGAAAATAGATAACACATTACACAAGATATGATATCGCAAAAAACTCCTGTAAGGAAGTAAAAATAGTGGTGGGGATTGTTACCCACAAGACTTCACTATCTGCAGATAAGAAGGGGCCGATTAAGGCTTACAATTGGTCACTTATGATGACCTACCCTGTTAGGAGTATTACAGTGGAGACCTGCTAAGATCTACTTCATTTGAAGCTTTAGCAACACTGTTAAGTGTGTACTCTATTAAGATATTTGTAAATAACTGTTAAGTCCACCTTCTACAAAAGGATTTTAGATGTGATGCACTTGTTAGAATGCAACTACATAAGTCTTTGATCTAATGATGTATGAAATCTTTAATTGCAGATAAAAGATCCAATTAAGCTTCATATATATAATTAATCATCCTTCCATGATTGAATAATACCTTTATCTGCTCGTCAGTAGCCTCTATGTGTTCTTGACAACTGATGTGTTCTATTTCTGACCTTTGCATGAAATCTACTTTCTGCTCCTTAGATGCTCTATGTGGCTATAAACAATAATGAATTCATAACTCACAATTGAGTTTGAACATCTATTTATACTAAATTAGGCTCAATTCTTGATTCATGCATTGCAAGTTAACTCTAGATCCAAGGTTTACAACTTGACCTTGATCTTTAGTTAGATATGTTTTAGATTCGTTAGGATGCTTTAAAACATTTACATAAGGCTTGTTTAACCCTCAAGTTATGATTTAAAAGAAATAAAAACTCTATAAATAGAATTACATTTCCTTATCTGTCATGTTAAAATCAGATCCACAAATTGCGGGTTCTCTAACTGACTGTCGGTTCTGACGGTCAATTTTCTTGGTCGTCGGTGTTCCTTTCTTGAAATTATTGTCGGGTATGCATTTTCTATTCCTGTCAGGTTTTTTCTAAAAATTGTGTTTCCGATGATGCTTGTAGTCGCCGGTGATGCTTGTCAATTCTATACTTAGCATTTTTCATGACCTCTGTATTCTGTCGGGTGTGCTCGTTCTTCGCCGGTAATGCTTGAAGTCTTTTGGTGATCTTTGTAGTCTTCCGGTGATCTCTGTCAATATTTTTCACTAAGTGTACTAATGGAAAAATAATGTCATTAGCTTACACTATCATAAGGTCGGTCACCTAAGCAAGGACTGCAGAGACTGAGTGACAGAGTCAGGCACTTTTGCAAATGACAACACTATTGAAGATATCAGGAGAATGAGAAATCAAATGTGGAGGAAATCTTCAAGCAATGATGATAATGTACCAAGCAATACAGTTGGTGACACCTCATCTAATGGATTAGGTTATTCCACCACCCCCACCTAAGCAATACAAGTAAGTATGGAACAGCACTCTACACAGCTATATTTTACATCAGTTCCAACATTCATTGATAATATTGATAAGGCCAAATTCTTGCCTTTATTTTGTTTAATTTTAATACTCTGTTCTAGTTTTTGGCAAAACATTTGAGAGCCTAGCCAGTCAAAACTTGTGATAAAGTCCAGATAGAACTGATAAACCATGGGTAGATGTTTGTGACATATTTTGCTAATATTATACATATAGTGTAGTAATTCATAAAACCATCAGAATCTATGTTCTCATATCTGGATTTAATTTGATTAAGCTTGTTGCATGAATATTTATGCATCATAACTAACTTGACAGGAGAGAAAGCGGATAGAGAGTGGTCGACAACATTCAAGGAAGACTATTGAGGACCAGCTACGGTGGAGTTATCATTACGGCACCAGGAAACACAACTGCTACAATGGATCCATTATTCCAGGATGCGGGGATGTAGTGTGCCTATATTCCCTCTGCACTTTATTATGTTGAACTGGTCGCCCAAGCTTTATTACCCACACCGCGGGCTGTTGCATTTCCATCTTCTTCTCCAGCATGTTTTCAACAAGATAGTTTCTTTTCTGTTTTGTAATAAGTGTTCGATCCTCTATATATAGGGATTGGACCGATAGTTTGAATTTAGCTAGAAAATATAGAGACAGAAGTTTTTTGAAGAAAACTATTATACAACAATCTATTTCAAGTTCAATGTATTATTTCTATGTAATGAGTTTTTGAAATATAATGAAGTAGTTCTTGGTTTACGTTCTGTGTTAATAGTTTAGTAGAAACTGACCAAGGGGGCCCACTTGGGAGGTGGAATAAGTTAGAATAGAATAGATTTCATTTCCAGCATTTTCAACATTTCCAGCATTTCCAGTATTTCAGATAGAAGTTATAATTTCTTCTTGCAGCATCGTACCTTGTGAGTGTTCCTGCAGCATCTGCAAGAATAGTTATAATGGATTTTCTAGGCTAAAGTTTAGGTTTAAGTAGAAGTTTTCAATTTCTAGCATTCATTTCAATAAGGAGATAAATGTATTCTTTTCCTACAGCACTAGTGTAGGTTTCTTTTATGCATTTTTACCTTCCTGGAGCATAAGCAGAATGACTCCTTAAGGAACCTAGTGCACATATTGTGCCAACCATTTCAAGTATACGTCCCTAGGTTGACAAGTTAAATGCACCTCATAATAGGAGAAGTAGTCCTTAGATTGAATAAACCATTCCTAAGAAAGGCCTTGAGCATGATTATTCCACACCTATTGTGAGCCAGTTGATTTTTGGCGCCACTGTCGAGGATGGTGTCAAGCTAGGAACATTTTTGAGTCTTTTTTTTTTATTCCTAGATTAGTTTTTAGATTTGTGTCCCTAAAAATTGCTTCACAAGCATGAAGAATTCAATTGCATGCATCGAAGAGAAAGGCAACAGATGAATATGGCAGATTTCTCCTAGCAGAGTCTGCTAATTTGAACGAGGAAGTTGAAGAAGTTGAGTTACCCTTTGAAGACGCAAGCCCTGACTTTCTTGCAGCATCTTCCTCTAGAGCAGAACCACTTAATGTAAGCGGCTTCCAACCTTTTGCAGAAATCTTGGCCAGCTTTCTAGATAATTTCAGCCCAAATTCACCTATTACTAACAATCTAGTAGCTAATGCTCCTTTCCAGCAGCAACCCCATAATCAAATACCTCCAGTAATGGCACATCCTAATTTCCCATTTCCTCTCCCAAGCCTTATAAACAATGCTAATCTCAAGAATATACCCACAGTTTCTCTTCCAAAGTTTTATGGTCTTATAACGGAGGATCCTGACACTTTCTTATTTGAGTTTGACATACTCTGTCGAAGCTTTGACTATAATACTGATGCCCATAAGCTTAATTTGTTTCCTGCAACACTGAAAGAGTCAGCCTTATGATGGTTCATGGGCTTAGGAGCCAATGCAGTAGGTGTATGCACCCTAAAATGGTCGCCTAGACTTTGGGCCCCATTTCTCAATTTATCAAATCCCTGAATCAATATTTTCAAATATCAACAATATCAATTATATCAATTTCCTTGATCAAATCATA
>MU226828.1:660164-682787 GCA_018584345.1 Thuja plicata | reverse complement strand
CCTTCATTTATTTATGTCCTGATGTGTTCCCGTTTCGACCACACGTCTGGGTTGTTTTGTGATCCCATTTTGACCTCACACTTCAACTGCATTCTTTGACTACATGTGTTCCCGTGTCGACCACACAACGGAGGATCCTGACACTTTCTTATTTGAGTTTGACATACTCTGTCGAAGCTTTGACTATAATACTGATGCCCATAAGCTTAATTTGTTTCCTGCAACACTGAAAGAGTCAGCCTTATGATGGTTCATGGGCTTAGGAGCCAATGTAGTAGGTACCTGGGATGAGATGCAGACATTATTTCTACAGAAATATAAAGATTATTGTAAAGGCAGTGACCCAAAAGGAGATGATATCTTTAGGATGTCTCAAAAGGAAGACGAAACATTGGAGGATTATGTTTCACATTTTTTGTACACAATGCAGAAGAATCCCCAGCATGTACTGGCAGAGGATTCATAAAAACTAGTCTTCTTGAGGGGGGTAAATGACAACTGTCTGGAAGCATTAGACTTGATGGCTGGTGGAGATATATGCCAATCCTCTTGGGATGACCTCAAGAAAATCTATCTCAACTACTCAAGGTCAACTATGAAGAAAGGCAGAGGATACCGGCCCACAGACACAAAAGGGATTAGTTCAAGTGTTTCAAAGCTGGAGATATGTAATTTTCTCATGAATTTCAAGAAAGATATTATAAATGATGTAGCTACACATCTTGACACAATGACTGCCAAGAAGAAGCATGCAAAAGTTGAATCACAATTGGCTGAGTACTGTCCACACTGCTGCAAACAGAAGAAAGACTGCGGATGTAAGCTGGAAGAAAACATGGAAAATCAACATTTGCTAACTGACTAAATGAAGATAGAAGGAGACAATGATCAAGTATTCTTCATTGCTCAACATCGACCATGGGCTTCACGACAAGGTATGCCACAAGATCCTCTATAATTTTCAAATTTTAACAATAATTAGTGGCAAAACCAAAATTATCAGAACACTTCTCAGTACTCTCAACCTTAGTGGCCAAACCATCAAAATAACCAATGGCCAAACCAGCATAATAACCAATGGCTAAACCAGCAAAATAACCAATGGCCAAACCCGCAGAATAACCAATGGCCAAACCAGCAAAATAACCAATGGCAAAACCCGCAAAATAATCAATGGCCAAATTAGCAAAATAACCAGTGGCCTAATCAGCAAAATCAATGGCAACCATCACAAGGAAATTGGTAGCAAACTAATCAATGGAGGGGGCCTCCATAGTGGCCTAACCAAAATTATGGCTGTCCACAATTACCACCTCCAGTGCAACCACCTACAATAATGCCACCTCCTGCAGAAATTAATGCTAATCCAAAGCCAACCCAATTGCTTGGTCAACCATAGCCAAATCCAAACAACAAACAACAGCAGCAGCAAGCGTACACTACTGACACTTGTGAGTGTGTATTTGGGAACCTGATGAAAAAGACACAAACACTCAATAAGTCATTGCATTAGTCCAAAAGGTTAGATAAAACATTCAAAACCACTAATATCGACCTATTGCCTGCTAACTAGGAGGAGTGTAATTAGTAACATATCAGCCCTTAGAATATGCTACAAATCAGTGATGAATACAACCTAGCATGAAGGATTTTTAGATTGAAACAAGCTAAAAAGATGAAAAATCAGGGATCTTTTTTCATTTCTAGATAGATTGGTGGGAACGGTTTGGTCAAAAAAATAAGCAATGATACTGGCATATCGAGATTGATCTGGGGTATTTAAGGCACATATTACCTGGTATTCAGGATTGGCAAAGGTGGGATAGGGTATTTCTTCCACCAAGAAGTCATAGCAAAATTGATGTTCCTCTAGTTGTAACATGGATGTCAAGGTAGCCATAGCATCTGCAGCTTTGTTCTCTGATCTTGGTATCTGTTGGAAGGTGATGAAGACAAAGTATTTCTTTAGATCATCAACTAGTTTCTTGTAAGGCATCAACTTTTCATCTCTTTTTTGATATTCCCCATTGATTTGATTGATAATTATTTGGGAGTCACCATATATGTGTAACTCAATGATTTTCCATTCCATGGTGAGCTTGAGGCCATTGACCAATGCTTCATATTCTAAGATATTGTTGGTGCATGGAAACATTAATTTGTAAGATTTGGGAATCTTGTATCCTTGTGGAGTTATGAAGAGGACCCCTGCTCCAGATCCTTGTTGAGTAAATGAACCGTCAAAGTACATCTTCCATGGATGTTCAGTGAGATGCATGATTGTTTCATCAGGAAATTCAATTAGCAATGGTTCATCATCCTGGAGCGGTGAATCAGCCAATTGATCTACAAATACCTGTCCTTTGATAGCTCTCCATTTGACATACTCAATGTCAAACTCACTTAGAATGAGGACCCATTTTGCCAACAGGCCTGTTAATGTTGTTCTGCTCAAAAGATACTTTAGAGGATCAATCTTAGCAATGAGCTTGACTATATGAGAGAGCATGTAGTGTCTCAATTTTTGTGATGCAAAGATGACTGCTAAGCATGCTTTCTCAATAATGCTATAATTGAGCTCATAAGTGACTAGAGTTCTACTAATGTAGTACATAGCTTGCTCTTTCTTTGTTTCATCCTCTTGTGCTAGCAATACTCCTAGGGATGTAGCTGTAGCTGAAATGTATAGGAGTAAGGGCTTTCCATGAATAGGAGCCATAAGAATAGGTGGAGCAGCTAGGTACCCCTTTAATTCTCTAAAGTTGGCTTCACAGTGTTCATCCCAGTTGAATGCAACCCCTTTATGCAGTAACTTAGTAAAGGGTTGTGTTTTATGTGCAAGTTGGGACATAACTCTCTTGATAGACTGGAGTCTCCCTTGTAGTGTCCTCATTTGACTGATATTACATGGAGGAGTCATCTCTAGAATAGCTTTTACCTTTTTTGGATCTACCTCGATTCCCTTTGCTGATACTATAAATCCTAGGAGCTTGCCTGATTGGACCCCAAAGGCACATTTCTTTGGATTGAGCCTGAGTTGGAACTATTCCATTCAATCTAATATCTTTCTTAAATCAGAAATATGAGTACCTCTTTCTTTGGATTTAGCTAATGTGTCATCAACATAGTCCTCCATGTTTTTATGCATCATGTCATGGAATATTGTTGTCATAGCTCTCTGATATGTTACTCTAGCATTCTTTAGCCCAAATGGCATGACATTCCAACAAAATGTGCCCCATGCACATGTGAATGCAATTTTCTCTTGATCCTCAAGGGTGATCTTGTTTTGATTATAGCCCAAGAATCCATCCATTAATGAATACATCTGGTAGCCAGCTGTAAGTTCTATGATCATGTCAATATTTGGTAGAGGAAAATCATCTTTTGGACATGCTTTGTTGAGGTCTTGGAAGTCTGTGTAGATGCTAATAGATTTATCAAATTTTGAAATGGGGACCATGTTAGAGATCCATGCTGCATAGGCAATGACTCAAATAAATCCAGCCTTTAGCAAATTTTCTAGCTCTTCTTTCACCAATAATGCAACATGAGGATGCATTTTTCTAAGTTTTTGTTTTACGGGCTTGATCCCAGGAGCTATAGATAAGTGGTGCATAATGAGATTAGAATCTAGCCCTGGCATATTAGTGTAGGACCAGGTGAAGTTAATCTTTTTCTCCTTTAGGAAGTCTGTGAACTATACCTTCTCATCTTTTGATAAAGATTGTGCCAAATGAAGTATTTGAGGATTCTCATCAGTGCCTAAGTTCACTGGCTGTGTTAGTTCAATCAATACCAAAGATCTTTCCTGAAAGTGTTTAGGGAGGATATCAAGAGTCTCATCCTTTGGCACCTCTGAGAGGTTTTCACCATTGGATACATCTTTTTTCTTTACTATTTTGGGATCTGACACTGCCACAGAGTGGTTTTCACCATCAGTCCACTTTTTCTTTTTATTTTTCAATTTGTGACTAAGAAACTTGATATCCTCCTATGACATGTTCTCGCTCCTCGCATTGGTGGAAGAAGGGTGAGGTTCACAAGAATTAAGGTAACAAGCTAGGGAGTGGTCATTGGGAAAGTCAAGGATAAGAGTGGGATCTATTTCAGTCCAATCGATTAAGTCTGGAAGTACCAATGTTAGGGAGTCAGATTCCAGGAAGGATAGCATCGCGTTAGCATCACAACTATTAACCGACATGACATGATATGTTAGGTTAATATCTTCAATGTTTAGATCAATAAGAGTAAGATCATTGTTAAAAGGGTCATTATCAGTTATATATGGATCAAACTCTAGCGACTTGTCAGTAGATATCTCATCGTCATCCCTTTGTAAAAGGAGGCTTCTTGCTTGTAGCCTATGAAATTTCTCTAGAGTTTGTATTCACCAGTATCTTTATCAATGATTGGAGGAAGGAACTCTTCTTCTACTTTAGGAGGATCGGTATCATTGAAAGGAGTGTTAGGTCATTTAATAGGAGCTGAGGAAGCTACAAACATGTGAATTGTATCTATCCCAATTTCCTCAGAGGCAATAGATAGCCGATCCCACTCATAGTCATGAGAGTCTGTGACATCATCATTAGATCTATCCAAATATTTAGAAATATTTATATGATGGACTCGATTAGCTACTTGTAGATCAAAGTGAGGTAGATCCAAAACATGTGAAATTGTGACCAATTGCCCCCAGTTAGGATGTAAATTCTGTGGCCGGGGTTCCTCTTGAGTGTTTGTAGCTATGGTGTCTCCTACCTCTTGAATGGGCGATTGTTCTAACAAAGGAGTGTAAAGATCTTGTGGTACCTCAAAACTAGGTACGTAGCATTCTCCTTGATATTCAAGATTCTCTATACATTAATGAAAATGTAAGAGCCATTAATGCCCAAGGCATTAATAAATCATGGTAGAGACATAGGCTTAAGACATATTCATTAATAAGGCATTAATGAAAGCCTTAAAGAGGCAAGGGAGGATGTAAGAGGATGGCTTGAGAAAGTGGACCTTGAGGAAGTCAAGCTTGAGAAAGTGGACTTTCTCAAGTGGGTTGAGTTGCTAATCATTCCCTAATGGAATGTGACAACATTAGGAGGTGGGTTAGGACTAAAATTAGGATTAGGAAAAGATTAGCATAGATGAATGGGTTGAGAAGGGTTAGAACCCAGGATAGAAGTGGTTGAGATAGGTTAGGTTGGGGTTTAGGGAAATATTAATAAATGAAATAAACTTATTTAATTCATTTAGAAATATAGGAATTAATTATTTAAACAATGAAATTGCTTTTTAATAATTAGGGGACTATAGCCATTTTAATTAAATTAAATAGGCTAGGGGAATGGGTTATTTGCAAGTGGGTAATTGATTTAGGGATTTATTTAATTCCTCTATAATTAAATACTATAGCCATGTTTGATTTTGGTTTGATTTGATTGGTCGAAATTGATTTGAATTGTATGGCTATAATAGTTAATATAATTTAGTGATAAAAATCACTTAGGACATTAAATTGATTAGAAGAATTATGCCAAGCAGTAATAGGGTCGTTTGGACATAATCAAGGGTATGATCACACTTAGGGAAAATAGGGTCCATAGTTGGAACAGACCAAATTTAGGTCGTTACAACACTCAACAGTGCCCTACTTATTCATTAGAGATAGCTGATATCCATTTGAGGTCTGGTACCACACTGCCTACACCTGAATATCCTATTATCATGAAAGTTGTAGACACTCCTGCAGCACTACTTCCAGAAGCCACACTGCCAAATACCAGCCAGCCGACTAATATACCTAGTAGAACTATTTTTTAAAACTTCAAATCCACCCTTTCCACATAGGCTAAATAAAGAAAAACCTATACCCCAAGAGGAAGAAACATTTGATATTATTGAGCAACTGAAAAATATGAATATTCAAATCCCTTTGTTCCAAGCTATCAAAGCTATACCTTTTTATGGAAAGGCTATTAAGGAAGCATGCCTTAAAAAGCCAGGATAGAAGAAGAAAGACCCTCAAACAGTACATGTTGTAGGGAAATTAGCAGATATCATGTTAGGAGAGGTGGTAATACCAAAGTATTCAGATCTTGGCAGTCCAGTAGTCGACCTGATAATAAATGGACAGACTGTGAAAAATGCTCTAGTTGATTTGGGAAAAGCAATAAATGTGATGACTAAAGATACAATGCATAGGCTAAGCATAGAAGGCTTAAGAAAAATATCCACAGTGTTACAACTTGCTAATAGTTCAACTGTTACTCCAGAGGGTCTCATAGAAGATGTGATAGTAACCTTAGATTCATGGGAGTATCCTGTTGATTTTATTATCCTATCACCTAAAGTAAACTTTGTTGGCTATCCTGTAATCTTGGGAAGACCTTGGTTAGCCACCACTGATGCCAAAATTAATTGCAGATTAGGCAGTATAAAAATTTAAAATGGTCAAGCCATAAGAAAGCTAGCCCTATATCCTCCTGCCCAACCCCAGCCAGACTTGGGAGAACCTATTTGGCCAGACTTAGGAGATGAGGAGGAAGAGCTGAATTAGGTAGCCCAGCTCATGATGTTGCATAGGAAATCTTTTCTAAAGATGCAAGAGGAAGATGATGTGATACAGAGAATTCTTACCAATGAATGTATTGTGGCTAAAGATGTTTCAGAAAGTTCTATTTTACAGCTATGTACCTATGAGGACTGTATGTCTCCAGCAAACCCTGAAATGATTGATCAATTACTGGCAAGTGAAACAGTTAGAATTCTAGTGCCCGAAGTGTTAATGGCAGAGCTAACAACAACAGTGGAACTTTCCTCTGGTCATAACCTTCATGTGAACAACAAGCTGTCCCAATCACAGTTGGCATTGTTAACCAAGCTCCTTAGTCAGCATGAAAAATCCTTTGCGTGGGATTATGGGGATATGGAGGGACTAAACCCTAAACTCTACACCCACATAATCTACATCAGTGATGGAAGCTTGCCACTTCGTGAACCACAGAGGAGAATAAATCTAGCACTAAGAGAAATAGTTAAAACCAAGTTGCAGAAGTTGTTGGATGTTGGATTCATCTATCCAATCTCTGATAGAAAATGGGTATCACCATTGGTAATTGTACCTAAGAAAGGAGGTAAGTGGAGAATATGTGTGGATTACAGGGAATTAAATAATGCCACAAAGAAGGACCACTTTCCTTTACCTTTTATTGACCAGGTCTTGGATAATTTGGCTAGAAAGAAATATTTTTCCTTTTTGGATGGATACAGTGGTTACAATCAGATAAGCATTGCCCTTAAAGATCAGAAAAAGACAATGTTCACATGCCCTTGGGGCACATATGCCTATTTAGTACTACCATTTGGACTATGCAATGCACCTTCTACCTTTCAGAGAGCTATGATTAGCATCTTTGTTGATATATCACATGATTGCATGGAAATCTACATGGACAACTTCACTACATTTGGTGTCACATTTGAGGAAGCTCTGAAGAAATTGGAAAAAGTACTAATCAGATGTGAGGAACATAACCTATCTCTCAATAGTGAAAAGTGCTTTCTGATGATGTAGGAAGGAGTGGTGTTGGGACATTTTATCTCCGAAGCTGGAATCCAGGTAGACCCTGCGAAGATAGAGGTAATTCTCACACTCCCTATTCCTACTAAGAAAAAATTTGTCAGATCTTTCCTAGGTCATGTTGGTTATTATAGGAGGTTTATCCAGAATTTTAGACAAATAGCTAGTCCTCTGTACAACTTACTTACCAAAGAAGCTGAATTTGCTTGGACAAAAGAATGTGATGAGTCCTTCCTGCAGCTCAAGTTACTTTTGACAACTACACCAGTACTTATGGGTCCAGACTGGACTTTGCCATTTCACATTCATACAGATGCTTTAGACTATGTTGTAGGTGTTGTCTTAGGAAAAAATTCTAAAAACCTTGAAAATGCAATCTATTATATCAGTAAGAGTCTACATGGACCAGAGTTAAACTATACAGTGACTGAGAAAGAATTGCTAGCATTAGTTTATGCTCTGAACAAATTCTGCCATTATGTGACTGGTTATCCTATCTATGTTCATACTGAACATGCAGCAATTAAGTATCTCATGAACAAACCTGCCATCACAGGCAGGTTAGCAAGATGGCTTCTTCTTTTGTAGGAATTTGATATAGCAATCGTTGACAAGCCAGGGAAAGAAAACGTGGTAGTTGATAATCTATCCAGACTTCATCATGCTAAAGAAGATACTACTTTGATAGATGATACATTTCCAGATGAACATTTGTTTCATATTGCTATCTAGAATCCATGGTATGTAGATATAGCTAATTACCTAGCAGCTAATAAAATGCCAACACATTTCTCTTATAAGGAAAAGAAGCTGCTTGTAGAGAAAAGCTTCCATTTCTCTTGGATTGATAGCACATTATTTTACACTGGACCTGACCAAGTCATGAGGAGATGTGTGAGAGAAGATGAGACATATGACATTCTTCATGCATGTCATAATGAACCATGTAGAGGACACTTTGTAGCCAAAAGAATAGCATAGAATATTTTAACAACTGGCTACTACTGGCCTACACTTAACAAAGATGCAGCCAGTTATACAAGGAAATGTGGCAAATGTCAAAGAATGGGTCGACCAACAAAATCAGATGAAATGCCCTTAAACCAACAAGTGGTGGTAACACCATTTGATAAATGGGGCATGGACTTTATTGGTCCAATAGATCCTCCATCCAATGGAAAGTCATACATTCTGGTGTGCACAAATTACCTGACCAAATGGGTCGAAGTCAAAGCAATGAAGCATGCCAAAGATCATAAAGTTGTTGAATTTCTGTATGAAGAAATTTTTACTAGATATGGCATGCCAAGAGATTTTGTTACTGATCAAGGTACTCAATTCACCTCCAATCTGATAACAGAGCTCATGAAGGAATATAATATCAGACATCAAAATTCAAGCCCCTATCACCCTTAAGCCAATGGACAAGTAGAAGTTACAAATCGGGAAATAGAAGCAATCTTAACAAAGACAGTTCATTTGCATCACCAAGATTGGAGCAGCAGACTATCAGAAGCAGTCTGGGAGTATAGAACAACATGGAAGACCACCACAGGGTTCACTCCATTCCAACTTTTATATGGTAAAACAGCAATGCTACTGATTGAGTTTGAACACAAAACATTAAGAATAGTGTTGGAGTTAAATATTGATCTTCCTGCAACACAGAGAGAGTGCTTGCTACATCTCAATTCTTTGGATGAAATGTGCAAGTCTGCCCTGCAGCACACAAAAATTGTGCAAAAGAAAAGAAAATAGTGGCATGATACCCATATTAAGAATAAGCAGTTCAAAGTTGGAGATTGGGCATTGTTATATGATTCCAGATACCAAGAGATACCAGACAAGCTGCAGACACGATGGCTGGGTCCATATGAAATAAGCCATGTATTTGCAAATGGAGCAGTCTAGTTGACCATAATTGACCCTGTACACTTCAAGCTACTAGTCAATGGACATAGACTAAAGTTGTATCACCGGCCACAGACGAAAGAAGGCTTCCTGCAGCAATTCAACCAGCCAGTTTTAAAGGATCAACAGGTAACACTTCCTACAGCAGAGGGTGTCAACCTTCTTCCTGCAGCTCTTCAATAAGAATTCTTTTGAAGCATGAGCATAATAAAAACTTTATGTTTATATAAAGTTCAAATTCTCCATTCACTTTCTACATTCTTCTTTTTCAACCCACTTCATTTCTTAAACTTCCATCCACCTACCTTCCACGTCATCATATTTTTATAATTTCAATAAAGAGATAGTGCGCTGACGCATGCCGACCGCCGATGTCATCATTCCACTCTCATCAATCTTTCATGGCATGTGCGATGATCAATTAACAGTCATGAGCTTTTCAAATTTATTTCCATTTTCAGTGCATAGATTTAGTTTGTTATATCAAATAGTGCAATAAATGTATCGTTGCCACCTTAATCCAGTTCCGTACCTTCTGCCAAGTCTGACAAGTGAGGACACTTGTCAATATTTCATAGGGGGTAGGGAAGTGTGCCAATTTCTAAAAATTTCATTTCTATTTACTCGTTAAAGATCCTCAAATCTGTACTTTGGCCTTGTCTTAATTAAAATCTAGCTACCGCATCACACAAGTGTCAAATGTTGTACCTTTATTTCGAATAAACCCCTAACTGTCAGACTAGATGTGACCCAGTATTAAAACCATGACATAAATCTTGCATGAATATCTATGATTCATTCTATTAAAGTACATCATTATTATTGTTCATATCAAGAATACTAGAAGAATGTGAAAGAGGGTCTATGGTTTTACAAGAGGGTCTGTGGTTTTACAAGAGGTAGTCTGAAATTCAAAGGAGAAGAAGGTAATTATCCAGAATAGAGAAGAGGTTGAATTTGGTAAAAATGGGGGGCCAATTGTAGTGGCAAGAACCAGTGGTTCATGGTATTTTACTATCTGATGTTGAGGCAGTGAGAAGATTTAATGCCTGCGGATAGCTGGGATATTTCTTAAAATTGACGAAGTTTGATGAGGAAGCAGCATTAGAATTTGTAAACACATTTGATGAAGGCCAAGCGACGGTATGGGGGTTGACAGTCATTGCAACAGAGGAGCAAATAGTGGAAGTGACCAGTTTTCCAGCAGCAGGGGAACACTATCCCAATGCCCATGATGCCAGGTCAGCTAGGGCTCAATTCACCCTACCAGGAGACCCTCCACTAGAGATCACTAAACAGGGGTGCAAATGAATGTCCATTCCTCCTCCATATCAGGAGTTAGCCATGCACATTATTAGGTATTTCACCTATGAGGGATGATTCTCTAATTTGCATGCGCATCATTTTAAGTTGCTTGGTTATGTATGACATAATATCCCAATGAATGCACCCAATTTTTTGTTTAATATGTTGTGCATTAGTGCCGAAGAAACCCAGAAAGGGAAAGACAACTTTGTTACTCACCATGCCCTGATTAAATTACTCATAGAAAGATCTCTTAGGGATGTCTCCCCTATGGCATGGGTAGAGTTTGTCCATTTTAAAACCCTTCAGCCTCAAATTGCCCCTAATGTGCAAATTAGCCAAGATAATGCAGTTTCTCTTGACCCAGTTGCCGAGCAAAATAACCAAGGGGCAGAAATAAAAAATTTACAAGAAAATGTGCCTTTAACTGCTCACATGAGCAATATACCTACTACCACCCAAACAAAAGGAAAGTGGAAGTTAGTAGGAGAAACTTTGGTTCCTACAGCTAAACCATGAAACCCTCAAGTCTCAAGAAAGAAGAAAATGAAGTCAGTTCCTACAGCCACTACTCCTGCAACAAAGAAAACAAAAAGGGTTAGTAAGAAAAAGGCCATAGAAGTTGAGGAAATCCCTGTAAGAAGAAGTTCTAGGATGAGAGGGTAGACTCCTAAAGCACCCACTAAAATTTAGACCACTTCCCCCAAACAATTTGAGGAGGAAACTCCTATTCATATTGTTCCGGATGATTCTCCCAGCCAATCTGAGATCCCAGACATTCCTCAAAATCTAGATGAGGAGTGTGAATCTAATCCAAATGTATGTCAAAATGACCTGGGATTTAGTCAACAAGATGTTCCAACCCATGAGAAAGAAACCCCTATTACTCACCAGTTGGCTTGCACAAGAAAAGCTTTAGTTTCCTATAAGCGAACTTGGTTAATAAAATTCTTAGAGAAGTTATGGAGAGAACAAAGGAAGAAGAATAACCAAGATGAAAATAGTGATCTGATTACTCTGCAAATGCTTCTCTTCTCTAGTTATATAATAAGCATGTGCTGAAAACCACTCTATATGGAGAAGAGAAAAAGAAATTACAGAAAGTAATAGCAGAACAAGGAGAGGAAATTGCAGAATTGAAAGATCAGTTGGCAAGACAGAAACAGAGAATGGAACATGCCCTTAAGTTGACTGACTAGATAATTTCTTGTAGACCTCCACCTAGGGTCTATACCATCTATCTAAAATAACAATTCCTCCTATTCAGTTGATGATGACCCTCAAAGATGTAAACGTAGAGTTCAAATCAGCCCAGGAATTCTATGGTTTATACCAGACACTTCCATCTTGGAAACAAAACCTACTCTGTGAATTGTATGTGCATAATTTTATCATCCCTATAGAGACTGAATGGAATCCCCTACCTTACATAGGGGATATACACCTAAGGGCCCTGATGTCTTGGATGCATAACGAGGCTAACTATGATAGACAATTGGAGAATTACAGAGAACTTGAGAAAATAGAACCCCTACCCTTAAGAGCAGAAAGCAGTCAACCAGAAGTATTCCTAAGGGATTGGTTCAGACTGACATATGGGAATGTTAAAAAGGAAATTAGAGATAAAAATTTTAAACTCAGAGCATATGTGTATGCAGAATATGACAGCATGTCCTATTTTGTCTTCCAAAGAGCTTTAACCGGTGCCAGAAGTAGATGGGGTAGATTATCAGAGGTATTCAAAAGATCAGAACCACACATCCCCATTAATCTTGAAGCAGCTATACACCAGGCACCAAAATACATAGGGTTGGGTAGGCAAATTAGGCAAGAGCTCTAGTGACCGCTCACAATGTAGCCGCCCATGCTCCTTTGGCCCTTGTATGACATCAATACTACCAAACTTGACAGGCTACAGGAAGATCATAGAAGGGAAGTTTGGGAAAGAACAAGAGGATTCTACTACTCCTTCAAAAGCTAGAGGCAAGGAAGAACTGAAGTTGGTGACTTTAGGTCAATTGCCAAAAGATGCAATGCTTGAGGACAAGCATTTGATTAACCAAGGGGTAGATGATAAGGCCAAATTATTGCCTTTATTTTCTATAATTTTAATACTCTATTCTAGTTTTTGACAAAACATTTGAGAGCCTAGCCAGTCAAAACTTGTGAAAAAGTCCAGATAGAACTGATAAACCATGGGTAGATGTTTGTGACATATTTTGCTAATATTATACATATAGTGTAGTATTTCATAAAATCATCAGAATCTATGTTCTAATATCTAGATTTAATTTGATTAAGCTTGTTGCATGAATATTTCTACATCATAACTAACTTGACAGGAGAGAAAGTGGCTGGAGAGTGGTCAACAGCATTCAAGGAAGACTGTTGAGGACCAGCTACGACGGAGTTATCATTACAGCACCAGGAAACATGGCTACTACAATGGAGCCATTATTCCAGGATGTGGGGATGTAGTGTGCCTATATTCCCTCTACACTTTATTATGTTGAACTGGTCGCCCGAGCTTTATTACCCACACCATGAGCTGTTGCATTTCCATCTTCTTCTCCGGCATGTTTTCAGCAAGATAGTTTCTTTTCTATTTTGTAATAAGTGTTCGATCCTCTATATATAGGGATTTGACTGATAGTTTGAAGTCAGCTAGAAAAGATAGAGATAGAATTTTTTGGAAGAAAACTGTTATACAGCAATCTATTTAAAGTTCCATGTATTGTTTCTATGTAATGAGGTTTTGAAATACAATGAAGTAGTTCTTGGTTTACATTCTATGTTAATATTTTAGCATAAACTGACCAAGGGGGCCCACTTGGGAGGTGGAATAGGTTAGAATAGAATAGATTTCATTTCCAGCATTTCCAATATTTCAGATAGAAGTTATAATTTCTTCCTGCAGCATCGTACCTTGTGAGTGTTCCTGCAGCATCTGCAAGAATAGTTATAATGGATGTTCTAGGCTGAAGTATAGGTTTAAGTAGAAGTTTGCAATTTCTAGCATTCATTTCAGTAAGGAGACAAATGTATTCTTTTCCTGCAGCACTAGTGTAGGTTTCTTTTATGCATTTTTACCTTCCTGCAGCATAATAAGAATGACTCCTTAAGGAACCTAGTGCACATATCATGCCAACCATTTCAAGTATACATCCCTGGGTTGACAAGTTAAATGCACCTTATAATGGGAGAAGTAGTCCTTAGATTGAATAAACCATTCCTAAGAAAGGCCTTGAGCATGATTATTCCACACCTATTGTGAGGCGGTTCAAATATGCCAAATTAGCATGAATAAAGATGCACTATGGTATTACTTGTTATGATTTTGTGAATACAATCTCTCTGGTCAATACACACCGAGCATTGTCAGTGTACATATAAAAGCCAAGTTGTCAACATAAACTGAGAATCATCGGTAAACACATGAAAGATAATAAATTCTTTGCTACATACCGAGCATCGTTGGTGAACATGTGAAAAGTACAACTAATTTTTCACTTACCACGAGAGTTGCATTCTCACCGAGGATGAAGTCTTTGGTATGATAGTCGAGTATCTTTGTTTCATTGACTGAGTGGTAGCTAAAGAATTAAATGTACCGCTTAGGTTATTTTCTATAAATAGGGCAATCAAAGAGCTCATTCATTCACGAAGCAAAAAGTAAATATAGCAAAGAAAAGAAGAGTGACAAAAAGTGACAAGTTTGTAGATTGATTCACAGCAGATTCAAAGGTGACTCCAACATATTCCTATCATCTACAAAAAAGATCATGTAAGTACCAAGACTTACCGAGCTCACAGTTTATTATGGAGAAAGCCCTAATTTCACAAAAATGGCAACCAAATCGTGAGTCACAAAAATCAAGAACATCAAAGACAAGAAGGTCAACCTGATCAAGAACACAACTTGTGAAGAGCCTAAGTATAATTTTTTTCCTGGGGTTGCTTCACAACCCAAAGACAAGGGAGAATTCTCATGCATCCCTCCTAGGTTTTTGCTAGCCGAAGATATCTGTGCATACATCCACTAAATGATTGTAGAGATCGGAGATCTTGAGGTTGAAGAATCTTACTAGAAGCTTTGCATAAATGGGAACCTTAAAGATGAACATAAACACATTGAGGTGAAAGGGTTAACAAATGCCCTAATGTTCTCGAAAGAGTTCAAGACCGAGTGGATTCAGATAGTACTCAACTAAGTACATGATAGAAAAATGTGCTTAAATGAACCAAAACCAATCACTAAGGATGTGATTCATGTTGTAACAGGTTATCTAGTAACCGACAAGGCTAAAGCCCTAAAACATCCTTCTCACCCTGAGATTAAAAATTTAATAGGTGCAGTATGGGACGATAGAGATTTAAAAGTTAATTCAATCACCAACCCAGAGATGAAGTTTGATGCATGTGTACTTGGATACAAGGTATTCCAAGCTAGCCGATTGAACAACATAGCTTGTGGAGCAGTTGATGCTACTTATAAGATTGTGAAGAAGGGACTAAAACTAGACTTATCTGAGCTGCTAATGAAGAAACTAGAGGAGAATATGAGGACAATTAGGTCAGCCAGATATAATTCATGTAAGTTCAGTTCACTCCTCATGTGCATATTTTTCTACTTTCAGAATTTCTTCCCATCTATCAGTAATGTCAATTGGGACACAGCCCGACCAATAACTGCACAAATTAGTGAATTCATCAAGTCACTAGGGGATAACTTCACATCTGTAATGGATGCATACTTCACATATTTCAAAGATAGAATGTTGAAGAGAATGAGAATATCTAAACAACTAGTGGAACAATACAAGGATGACATATGTTTCATAGTGGATAATGACACCACTCTAATCAAACCAGTTGTACCGAGAACATCATGGTTACCACCACTAGATTATGAGATCAACATTGATCAAGCTACATACGCTATTGAAGCCTTGCTAAATGAAGTAGTGGAAAAATCATTGATCATATTTGGAACATATGAAGAAGCAAAGTCTAGAATCAAAACTGGCTTAGTAGTGAAAAAGATAGACTAGAAGAAAACAAAAATGGTGAAAACACTTGAGAAGAAACTGTCAGTAAATGATGAAGAATCAGAACAAGATATCAGTGAGGGACAGTCACCCATCGATGAAGATGAAAAATTGAGTGATTATGAATCTACTAAGTTAGATGACCACCAACCAAGAAAGTAAAGGTTACAAATGTAACAGCTACATCAAGGACCAGAAGTAAAACTAAAAAAGATGCATACTCACTACTAGTAAAGAAAGGTGTTGTGAGGACATATCAGAAAAGAAAGCCTCAAACTGGGAAATTGGGACCAAGGCAAAGAAGAAGATATATAAGAGGAAAAGAGGATAAGGAAGTTACTAAACAAGATGAGAAAGAACAAGGACTCAAAACTAAAAATCTCAAAGTTCCCAATACAATTGATGAAGTTGCTGAGTTGATCATCAACACTGGGAGCATATCACACTGAAAGATTAGACAATGGCTAACCTTGTCTCCCGAGGATCAGAATAAGATAGAATAAGCCATAATTAAGGAAATGGCTGCATACAAGTATGTACCTATACAATTCAACAAGCTAATGTCACAAGAGCTAAATGATATAATATTAGCTAGGTGGACTTATGCACTACACACAGAGAAACAACTAAGGGAAAGATCCCTAGTTACATTCATGCCACCTGAGTCAACAGTTGCAAAAATTGATGAAACAATGATGAAGCATGCAAAGAAATTTTCAGCAAAGATGAGAGCATACAAAGTGCTAGAGGGTAGATTACTAGACCTTGACAAAGAAAGCTATGATATTTGGAATGAAATCTTCAATCCACCCAAGGAAATACTAGCACTAACCGAGACAACTCACAATTAGGAGAAGGAGGCCACACCGAGACCTACACACATTTTCATCAATGACACTGAGGACATCAATCCAGTTGATTTGACAACACAGGAAAGTAATGCCATGGATGATGTACCTCAAATATTACAATCATTAGGGGATACAACAGAGATCACCATAAAATATATAACTCTTATTGATTCTGATGATGATCCCAAGAAGGATGAAAATGTAAATGATGCCACCGAGAAAGCAAAGGAAATGAATACAATGGATGTTGCACAGGTAAATGTATCAAGTCACATGCATCTATTGATATAAGTTATCAATATAATTATGAAAGAGAAGGATAAGTCACCTGAGCCTGATGTAAACATACCAATAGACATAGGTGATGAACAAGGGAAACAAAAGGATACAAATGAAGAGCAGAAAGCAACAAGTGGAGAGGAGAAACTGAGTGATGCCAAGGAAATCAAAGAGGAAAACAAAGCTATAGATACAGATAAGGTTGATGTAGAGACATCTACTACCAATCAACAGGTCAATACTGAGTAGCATACAAAAGACACCACACTTCCCTCACAATCACCCAAATCAAAAGAGACAGAAAAGAAACTTGCTATAGTTCTACATACCACTGCTTCCAACACAATTTCAAAGAAGAAGAAGAAGAGTAAAGCTCTGGTCACACTTGATGAAATTATAGATATGCCTGACTGTGATCCAAGGAAACTAGATCCCAAGTCCCTGACCAAGTATAGAGAACTCTACAAGAGGAAGGAAATGCAAGACAAGCTCAAAAAGGAGCACAAGAACACACAGGTACTGGAAACAACAAAGGAAATACTAATGCAAATAGTACCTAACATAGAAATTGATCAAAATGCACCAATACTTGATCAACTCTTAGCTCTGACTAAGGAAATCACCAATCAAAAAGTGGATGCCGAGAAGGTCATCGAAGAACAAGCAGAAGAGAAGTACCAATATAAGCTCACCGAGAAAATCAGCCAAGAAGTGGTAGAGAACAAAGTAAAACTTTCTAAACTGGTAAATTCATTGGAACCTCTTATTTCAGAAGTGGTTACCTTAGTTCAAAATTTATGTACACTAGAGAACTTCACTAAAGAGCATAGTGAAAAGATAGCAAAGATAGATGAAGATCTTAAGGATAGTTCATAAAGTCTCACAACTGAGGAAAATGCATTCCAATTGCATTATGAGAAGATTGTAAAATCAAAATGGTTGAGACTAGAGATACAAAAGACTGAAAGAAAAATTAGAGATGAAGTAACCGAGCTCCAATCTCTATTACTACCGAATCTCACATTGCTGCAACAACACATGACTTGGGCAAAAACATTGATTACCACCCTAGAAATGTTAGTCACTGAGAGTATATATGACATGCACACCAGAATCACTTTGGAGATCATGAGCCTAGAAAACCTCAAGGAGAAATGGGAGAAGAAGATAGAAGACATTCAAAAATCCCATGCTCACATATTTGACAAGCAGTAAGTACTACACCTTTGTCATTATTTTCAAAAAAGGGAGAAAGTGAATGTACACAAAGGGGGAAAATGCAAAAAGGGGAAAATGTATATACCTTACAAATGAACACATTTATGTATGCTATAACAAGGCATACACATAAGGCCAGTCATTAACAAGGTAAACACTTGGTGTATATATTGAACACATCGGTCAAATGCTCGTATCAGTTTTTGATACTAATGCTAAAGCGAGAGATTGATAATCCTAAAGGATAATATTTTTTCATTAGTATACAAGGAAATAATTTTTGGACTGTCAGTAACATGATCATTGAGTGATAGCATACAGACAAGTACAATGGTCACCAAAATAGTTAAGTGCAGAGGTCACAGAAATAGACAAGCACAGTGAACACTGAAATCAGACTATCACTGACAGACCATTTACAGAGTAAACCAATAGACAGTTCAGAGATATAATTGAGCATAGACTATAGAGTAGACCAAGCACCAGTCTATTGAGAGATAGTTTTATTCCTAAGAAAAGTGGATCTGAGATACACGTCAAATAAAGAACTTCAGTTTTATAAATAGCTTCATGCTTAGTTGTAAAACCATTTCTTGAGGAACAAGTAAAGCATATGTAATTATTTTAGTCAGTTTAAATGATTGTAAACAGGCAAACTAGGAGATCAAGGTCAAGTTGTAAACCTTTGATCATAGAGTTTTTATTGTAAAGCATGGAACCTAATTAGGTCAAAACCTTTGTATGTATAGATGCATAATCAATCAAGAATAAGATGATTGTAGCCACAACAGACATCTATGGATCAGACAGAGAGTTTCATGGAGAAGAACACAAAAGAAAGAATTTAGATATGAAGAACTAAGATTCAAGGCTACCAAGAAAAATAGAGGTATTATCCATCACTATAGGTGATACATATACATTGTGAACTTAATGGATCTGTATTAAACAATTCAAGATTGCATACTATCACGTCAACAAGTATTTTTGACTACTCTCTAACAATTGTAACAAATAGAAGAAATCCTTTAAGAAGTTGGACTTAATAGTCTTATTGTAAATCTCTTAAGTGTATGCACACTTAACAGTGTTGTTAAAATCTCTTAACAGAGTAGACCTTAACAAGTCTAAACAATTTTACTCCTAATAGGGTAAGATCATTAGAAGTGATCACACTTGTAGCCTTAACCGACACCTTCCATTCTACAGATAGTGAAGCCTTGTGAGTTTCATCCCCACCATAGTTTTTACCTTCTAACAGGGGTTTTCTGCATTAATAATTCCTGTATTATGTGTCAACAAGTTTCATGAATGTTTCTATGATTGTTTACATGCAATTACATTTCTATTATGACATTACATGCATAAGGTAGAAAAGCAATATGGTCAGTAATGCAAGGAAAGATTACTAAGGACTAAAAGGTTAATTGATAATAAGTTTTAAGGGTACTGATTCACCCCTCCTCTCTCAGTACACACCCTTCCATTATTCCAACATTTCCTTGCTTCTCTGATACGATGATACCATCGAGTTACACAGGGGACATGATCAATCATAATTTCAGCAAGATTTTGGTTTTTTGGTGTTTAGGTGTTGAGGAGTTTTGTTATGCTATAGATTTTTGTTTGTTCATATTTGTTTTATTTGAATGCCCATAGTTCATCCAATGTGTGTTGAAAAACATCAATGCATCCAATGATAGGTTGAGGAACACTATTTGATTGTGGGTTTGTGGTGTTCAAAAACACCATTGTGTCAGTGGAAAACTGTCCAGTTGGAGAGAGACTAGGATGACTAACTCTTATTGATAAGATAACTGATTGACGAGATGTTGACTTGGCTTCTGAGATTTCTATGGAATTTCCCTTAGTGAGGTGTGAGCTCCTACAACTAAGATATTAATCGATCCCAATCCATGATGGTGAGACACAAACAGAGATAAGTTGCACAAGGTAAAAAAAATGATTGAAGGTATATGCATGCAGGAAAGCGATCTAAAGCCCATGCAGGCAAGATAGCCAAGCTACGCATTGATAGATGGAACATTAGTTACAAGTGATGTCTATTTACCAGGTTTTCACCACTTGGCATAATTTCTATTTTTTCAACTGGGGTGCCTATTTACCAGGTTTTGACCAAGGTACTTTGCTTGCTTTTTTTTCTTTTTTGTATTTTTTTACTTTTTTGTATTTTTTTGTTGATTCATCAAGGTGCTTGTTGCCAGGTTTTCACCATAATGATCATTTTTTAGGACTTTTTCCAATGTTTTTTCTCTTCCTACTTTTGTTGTTTTGGGTATTTTTTAGGACCATTTTCTCTGTATAGGAACTTCTCTTTCTCAGGATGTCTAGCTATAGAAATTTTTCAGGTGGATAGTGTTGATTGGATCAAGGATTATTTATCCTTTTGGAGTTGATAGTTGATAGGCTTTAGAGCCAAATGTTGCTTTAATTACAAAGTGACCCAACTAGTTGGGCTCAAACTTGCCCTCATATTATCATTTTTATTGATTCTTTGAATTTTCTTTGAGTACAAGATCGCCAACCTAAAATTATCGATGTCTTACTTTCTTGTTATAGCCTCTAGACATTATTTTCTGGTAGATTCTCAGTGATAAAATTCTTCTTGTCTTCTTTAATAATGTAGTTCTAATTCTTGGATTCTGGAAATCCAATAATCTTCATCAGTTAAGATTCCTTGTAAAGAGACTCTGAGTGATAGTATGTCTACCTCAATAGGTAATACTATCTTTGTGCCATATACCAGTGTAAATGACCTTTCCCCTATGGGCATCATGATACTAGTTTGATAAGTCCACAAGGCTAGATTCAATTGGAGATGCCAATCCTTTCCTAATTTTCTCACTGTTCTATGTAATATTTTTAGTATTATTTTTTTTTATGCTTTAGTCTATCCATTCCCTTGCAGGTACACCAATACATTTGGGGTCAAATTCTGATGGCCATTTGTCATATTTCCAACGCTCATTTGTCGATATTTTGACACGTGAGTCCATCACCATTTTTGCGTAGGAAATTACGACAAAAGACACATCCATCAGTTTACCGACACCACATCACATCGAAAACTTGCACATGACAATAGCTTTGTTATGGCATTTCCTATGGTTCATCCATCGGCATTTTGACACCATGACCTATCAGAAATATACAATCTCTGTCAGAAATAACTGTCGAAAACATATCCTTTCCGACATTATAACTGTTGGCATACCGACAATTTCCACCTAATTCCGACAGATATACCTATCGGATATATAGCATTATTGTCAAATTTTCTGTCAAAAAATTTCTATTTGTGACACTTTAACTATCAGAATAGTGACAGTTGTGCAACATTTCTTCGACAGGTTACCCTGTCGAACGTATAGCATTACTGTCAGAAGAATTGTCGTAAATTAGGATTCTCTGACATTTTATCTGTCGAAGGCATAGCACTGCCGTCGGAAATTAATTATGAAATGTTGAAAAACTGACGGATATGCACATTAAAGATAAAACAGCTCAAGAGACCATCATAGGTTCTCTCTCTCTTCGGTCTATATTATTGACAGAATGTTTTACCTTTCATTAGCTCATCAAATCTAGGGATTTGAAAGAATTTAATAGAATATTTTCATGACAACGTATATTATTTAAGTTGGCGTTGCATGAATTTATCTACTTTGTGCACTTTTAGACTATGAGGACAACGATAAAGAAGCATGGCCATAGTAGGAGATTCTTCTTTATCATTGTCTTCATAGTATACAAGTGCATGAAGTAGGTAAATTCATGCAATATCAACTTAAATAATATACGTTGTCATGAAAATATTCTATTAAATTCTTTCAAATCCCTGGATTTGATGAGCTAATGCAATGTAAAACATTCTGTCAATAATATAGATTGAAGAAAGAGACAACCTATGATGGTCTCTTGAGCTGTGTTATCTTTAGTCCTAGCTACTGTCCTAGCTACCTGTCAATCGTCGAGAATAATCACCGCCTTGCATTTATGTACACTGCACAAATTGATCTCAGTCTCGCAAAAACATTTTACACTTGTACATCTCATCAATACGGGAGGCCTAAAGTAATTTTATACGATCACTAGAACATTTCGTGCATGGATGAGAAACAGTATCCAAAGTTTCTAGATAACCATTTTTGAGAAGAGGAATGAGTGCAGACCAAAGAAGGGATAATTCCACAACAAAAAGGAAGACATCTTTTTAGCCTGGGTCTGCATCCTACGCCCAATTTTTGAAGGATCTAGGGACAGTCTAGAAAGATTTCTTCCATTTTGTCTACAACATTGTGTCCATCCATGATCTCAAGAATATCATCGTCTTTCTACTCTTCATTTGCCAAAATATATCGCTTCTTCAAGCTTGCAGAGTAATCTTATTAATAAAATAACTCTTGCCAACATT
>MU226828.1:618540-636722 GCA_018584345.1 Thuja plicata | reverse complement strand
TTAATAACCAGCAGTATATAAGTATTTTTTTTTGAAACATAATGCCATTTTCAACTATACAAATATGGTGAACATATATAAATACATAAGCAACATGATTTACACAGTTACAAACAGCATTAATCTAAAATTCATTTCTTTATGTCCAGGAAAGTAAAAGAACAAAGTAGCATATTTTAACCTACTATATTTATTTTTTTTGCAACATTAAGGAAACATAAAATAGCAAGATTTATACAATATCTATCTTAACATTGAAAACAAATTTTATTTACTCTAGAGCCAAATACAATTATATAGAGTTGTCAACTCTAATAGTTTCTTACAAATATGTTTTCAAGAGATACATAATTCAGCCACATGGCTTAAACAATACTCTCATCATCTTGCATATAACTAGACAAAATATCATGGCTTTTCACTTGTACATAGAAAATAGGTCTCTTTTTCTCCCTAGTTCATTCTAAGCTTCAATAAGGCTCCAACTTCAAATCAACAAATCAAACCAAGGAACACAAGAAACCATGGGCTACTCTCCACCCAACCTAGGCCTCTTATGAGGCCACCCCTAAGCTTGGGAAACCAAACAAAGGTGGGTAACAATCATGCAACAAACAAAAATAAAAGAGAAACATGAACAACTCACATAAGACTCCCATTCCCATAGGCTTTCACAATGGATCACTCAAAGATTCTATATGGGGTGAAGTGGACCAAGTACCCAAGGGAGAAGGCCAAACCCAACATTTAAAATCCAAGCCCTCACATGGCTGCCCAAACACTTCCCTTCTCATTATCAACCAAGAACAATAACATACCCTTATGACCCCCAAATGAAATAACAATAAGAGAGGCTTCATGGAGCCCATACTCCATGTTTTTTCCCTCTCCTCCTTGAGGAGAGACTCTACACCAAGGGTTGTCAAAACTCCTCCACCCCCAAGGCTACTCTTCCCTCCCAAGGGTGAGTGAGCCTTGAAACTCCCATTAACAAAATATACAAAGA
Source organism: Thuja plicata (assembly GCA_018584345.1). Lineage (NCBI taxonomy): Eukaryota > Viridiplantae > Streptophyta > Pinopsida > Cupressales > Cupressaceae > Thuja > Thuja plicata. Next base: position 635,716 of record MU226828.1, on the reverse strand, counting down.
AAGAAAAATAAATGCATTGCAATAACATCAACATAACAATGACAACAAGCTCATAGCTCCAATAAGCCATAAAACACAAGCAACATCCATCCTTTACAAGATCAACAATAAACAACAAGAGAGAGTTACAACAAGTCCACCAACCTATAATCCAAGCTTAAGGTAAGATAATTGTAGAAGAGCTCCCTTTTATCCCAATTCCTTCTTCAAAGATCACCAACTCTAGTTGTGTCTCTAAGTTAGAGAGTGGGTGTTCAAACTCTCCAACATGGAGAGTTCCCACTAAAAAGGCCACTAGAAAACTCATAGGGAGAAGGAAGCCCTCCAATTGGTCCCTCTTCCCTAAACACTTACACCTTTCTAAAAATAGATCCAAAAAGGGGAACTCCTAAAAGGTGAATTATGTCTTAGCACAAAGATGGAAGGGTGGTATATCCAAAGTCAAGCCTCACAAGAGTTGATTTTCGTCCAACTTGGGAAACCAACTTTTTGGAAGGGTCACATGGTCAACCAGAGGCTATCCTAGTGTTAAAATGGCCCTTAACTATTGGTATAACAAGTGGGCTACCTAAAAATGACCCCAACACACCCCTAGACACTTTTTAACCCCTCCAAAAGTCCACTTTAAGAGTAATTTCGAAATCCCAATGAGGTGACCACACCCCCATCTCCCAAACCAAGGTATGCATATGGGGATTCACTAATGTACTAATATAGGTAGGTGGACAACCATTCCCAAGTTGACATGTCATGGCCTTAAGTACAAAACACAAGTGTCAAATAACACACACAACATTCACACATCACTAGGCCATGTCATATCCACTTAGGAAAAACTCACAAAGAAATAAGAAATACATTTAAGGATTACATTTCCAAAATCAACCAAATACATTTATGAATTAAATTATGAAACAACGAGGTCTTGTCTTTCATTAGACGCAACCTTGGCTCAAACTGAGTTCACATATTCTTTTGTTTGGTTCCCCGGTTAAAATACCATGGTCTCATACCTGCACACTCAATTCAAATATCAGTAGTTTGAGGAGATAAATATACATCATAAGGAAATAAGCAATATTCGAAACCTAAGGAAACATCAACATACTAAGTTTATTACTTAAGATCACAAGGACACATAAATTTCATTTTAAGCATTTAACATAAGGTAAGATTCACATTGCATGATATCAAAATTTAATATCCATTTCTAATAATTCCCCAATTCATCATTAACCCATAACATACTCATAATGTATTTCCAAATCAACTGTCTCAGAAATAAATGTCCATAATAGAAAACATAATATAGTCCATAAGGTGCATCATAAAGTATCATGTGTCCAACATCCAAAATGATCAATCCATGACATAAAGCATAAAATCCATAAGGTCCATAGTGCATCAAAATATAAAGTATCATAAGCTAAATCTATCATAAGCAGAAAAAAACTAGAAAACTACGATGGGGTTCGGGGTGAGGCCTCACAAAGGTAAACAATGATATTAAAGGTTAAAATCAGGCTCTGGGTGTCAAACAATAATAGACTGATACAATGGAAGGCAGCTTTCATATGATATTTTTAGAGACTGATATGAAAAACTAGTGACTTTTGTAGGATCGTGCAACAAAACTCAAAGAATGATACAATAATATGGTGAAATTAGCTATTGGGCTTGAAGATTATGCTTGTATGACAATTTATACCTGATTATATGACAAAAAGTAGTTTCTCATATGATAAAGCACTCATATCACATTAAAACACACTAGTCTGTATGATGAGATGCTCTCCAGGATGATAAGATGCTAAAATAGATAGTTTGCCACTTGTTTTTTGAGAGGTTCTTGGACAAGTCAGAATGTTCTTGGGTGATTCTGAAAATGTTTGAGTAAATTTTGGCAAAGTTGCAAGTGTTGAGAAAACACATCAATCACACAAGCATGGGGAGATCAAACACAGTTTATCCCTAAAGGAAATTGGCATAGTGTGACAACCCTTGCTCACAAACTTAGGCACACTTCAAGAGCTAAATAGAATACAACCACTATCAACCACACAATGGGTAAAAAATGTCGTATTAGCAGACTTCAAATGCTCAGGAAGGAATGATATGGTGAGTGTCTTGGGGAGGTTAATATCCTCTTTGCACTTAGATTATCTCACTTTCGGGGCAAACCAGGTGGTTTCTACACTAAACTGACTAGTTTGGGCATCCGTTTGAATACACACTTCATAGTCATGCAAGCATGATTAAGGCCTATAGCCCTATGAAGAAATGCACTCATCTTTCGAGACTTTAATCGCAAATAAGTATTTGATTATAGTGGGTTGGAAGAGGTTGGCTTTGCCTTGTTCCCACTTGGGTCATTCCCGGGAGATTTTTCCCTCAACCGATAGGCCCTCTAAAGGCAATGCAATAAAGGAAATGGATTGGAAACTTAGGAGACTAGATTTCTAATTTTCCACAAGGGAAAAGAGAATAATCTCCTATTCATGTTGTTTTCTCCCAAGCATATCAAACAGTCTTTTTCTAAGTGAACAAATCAATGAGTCTATATTTCTAATTGTCTAGCTAGACAAGAGCATACTCCCCTATCAATGATTTGACCACTACAAAGGACCTTGATTAAGTGTGCCTAATAAAATCAATTATTGCAAACACATAGTTTAGTTGTAATATTTGAGGCAACCTGCAAGTAATTCATTAGTAGTTGGATTGATTTTCTTTAATAAGTCATCCTACAACCACAAATGAGTTAATATTTTCACAAAGATTATTTGAAATAGTGGCCTTTGACAAGCAAAATCTTCTTCAAATCAACCTGCAATTACTAGTTAGGGTGCCAAATAGATCAACCAGAAAGCCATCAAGACCAAATTAGTAGTTAGAAACCAAAAATCAAGTCAATAAAACCCTAAAAATTGCTCTTTGTTTCCGATACAATAAACCCAGACAATGCCCTTTTCACCATAAAATCATACAATAAAACTCAGCAAGTGAAATGATAAAACCATAAAGGATAGTCTATTGTATGATAATTCTCATTGCATGAAATGATAAAACTCAACAAACCCTAATATCGTACAAGCATTAACATGATACAAAATGATGAACCAGTTTCACTATAATATTGTACGATAATTTACATCATTTTTTATGATTTTCTATGGAGTTTCAGAAATCATGAAAAATATTAAGCATAAAGTGAGGCCAAAATCTGAATTTGAGCCCTACAACGGGTGCCATAAATGTGTGTGTGAAAAGTGGTTAGAACCTGTAGAACAAACACTTCAATAAATCCTTACATCCATTGGTTAGTATCATAATAATAAATCAAAATAAAAAAGTGAAACCCATTAGAAACTAGCTTATTGCTTCCTAGATGAAGAGAGTATGATCTATTTAATTTTTGTCTCATATTCAACATGTAGACTAGTGACTAGACTACTTCAAAATGGAAGATTCATTGTGAGTATGATGCAAGGATTGTATTATTTACTCCAAAATCTTGCTAACATAATGCAAACTAAGATGAAGAATGACAAATTCGATCTAAGAATGTAGCCAAGAGATATTATTCATTATGTTAAATAAGATATAAGTAGTCTAATAAAGGAAATACTATACAAATTAAGATTCCTACAATGCACAATAAAACCCTAGATGAAATTTAGCATCATGATGTTACTATGAAATTGTGGGATATGAAATGAGCTTGAGAGGCTTGATTTTATAGGAATCCCATGAGGATGAACAATTAAGATTCGATCATGAAGAGCGGTTGAGATTCATTCCTCCCTTAATCCATGTGAGTTTCATCCATGTGAGAATCATTGATTGGTCAAAGTTGTGTTTGTTTGGTTGTGGATGAGACAAAATAGAAATTTCCTCCTTTTAATTTATTTTTAATTAGAAATTGGTGCACACACATGTGTTGAATGGGCTCACTTAATTAAAAGTGTTAGAACTTTTAATTAAATGACTTGATTTAATATTTTAATAACCTTGATGCTAGGATTTGAGATTCAGTTGATGATTAGATTCAGTTGATGATTAGAAGATTGATTTAATTATGCAAGCATGTTTGACCGAATTTACTCACATAATTAGGCCTAGTATTTAAATTCCTTTGATAAGGTTTTTAGGGCAATTAATTGAGATTAGGGTCTCTTAGTTTACTAGACCAATTTTAGGTGATTGCAGTTCTCACACTCAAGTAACCTTGTAAAAGATCATAGCAACAATAGTATGAGATTTGTATACAATAGGTATATCATGAAGGAAATTAATAAAAAGTTACATAATATCTCAGTTTTGAGTGTGACATTTAAAGACAAGAGAATGTTTTTTTTTCCATATTTTCTTCATGGCTACAAGAAACCCATGGAGAAAAAAATTTTGAAAGCTTGAGGTTCGAATAAAAGATGAAGGCTTTTCATGAAGTTAGAAAAGAAATTAATCTTCAAAGTATTCACAAGTTCTTGAAGGTTTTGCCATATTTTTAATGTTTGGGAAAAAAAAGGGTTACAGAGCCATAATTTCAAAACCTTCATTTTATTATGAATACAAAAATGTCCAGAATAGTTTCTAAAATGCCATGAATTAGATACAAATGAAAAAAAACTAGTAAGAGTAAGGGTTTGAGTCAGTTAGGGTCAAAACCTAGTTCAAAGATTGAAATGGTTAATGCAAAACCCATGGCCATGGTGAGGGTTTTCAAGATTAAAGAAAAGACTACAAAGATTCTTTAAGGGTTTAGAAAATTCTTAATGCAAAGAATATTTCACAAACTCTTCAAAGTTATAGCTATGACCACATAAGCATAGAGAGATAAAGCTGTTAGTAATAACTAAGAGAGGGGGTGAATCAGTGGCTTCAAAAACTTTTCTTTATACTAACCACCAATCAAATAAACCTCAAATTATTATGTCTCTTACAAGATGCATGCCATGAAATACTTATAATAATTAACTGTCTGGCAGTTTTCATTTTCTGACCTTATTCTCCTTGATTACCGATAAGCAATAAAACTTATATTTTACCAACACTCAGTAAATATGTAGAGTATACTGATAAATCCAGAAATGCTTATGTGAAATGTAAAACAGTAAAGTAATAAACCATACACACATAACACATGGATTTTAACGTGGAAACCCTGTTAAGGGAAAAATCACTGGGACCGGTACCCCAAATTTTCACTCTTCTGAAGTGAGCCCTGTTAGGAGCCAACCCTGTTAAAGGTTACAAACACACTATTAGGTGTGACCTTGTTAGAGGATTTTATACATAGAGGTTGTCACTTAGTATTGGGAATCTATTTGCTACCATCCTTGAATCAGCCTCCTTCTTAGACTGTCAATAGGCTTTACGCAAATCTAGTGCTACTTTCATGAATCAACCTTTTTGGCACTCCTTGGGATGTACCTCAATATATAGAAGACTGTTAAATCCTGCTCTATTAGGAGACTTGATGCTTCAATGGTTAAACTGAAACACAATGACCTATTTCTAATGCAACTTGAATTGCATATTTTCAAATCTATTTAAGTACATTACCTCTCTGATCAATGTATCAATTCAATTCCTTGTGCTCTACACTTTCTGCTCTGTGATGTTGTGCTTCACTGTTTGTCGATGTCTACAGAATTCTTTAGCTCTCCTCCAGCTTGATTGATCAGGACTGTATGAAGTTATCCTTCATCAGTTTCTCTTCAGCATCCTTTTTCTATTCACTCCCCCTTGTTGTGATGATGCGGAAATGAATTAAGCTTGTCTCTTATATAGACATGATATTCACCATTTCTTGATTCTTGATTCTTCACGTGAAAAATAATCCAGCCAATCTGATTTAAAGCTTAACTCCTGATGTATCTCGTAGTTATCTTTTTTCCAACTGTACAAATCTTCTTTAAATCAATCACTTAACTCTGGTCAAATAAAATAATGAAAATAACTAGTTAAGTCTATATTTAGCTCTTGCCAGCTAGATATTTTGTCATTTTCTAAACTCTCTATTATGTCAGTCAACTCTGTAGTTAGTCATTGGTGAACTCTACAGTTAGTCATCGGTGACAACTACCAGTTCCGTTGGTGTGACTCCAGTCAGCTTTGGGATCTCCGTCCGTTGGGCATCATTGGATTTTACTCATCGGGCAACTCTATTTTTAGCTTTTCGGTCATCCTGTGATTTTTCTTCATCGGGCAATACTATCTTCTGCTCATTGGGTATCACTGTGACTTTGGTTCTTTGCTTTTACCTATGGTGTGCACTCCGTCTGTGTTATCTGTCACTTAGTGAATACTTGAATTTTATGCATTGCTGAAAGCATAATCTTTGTTCCATTGATTCTCTCCAGTCTTTGGCATTATATACATGACCATACAGATGATATCAAGTTGACATCAATGACAATACAAACCATTAACTGATTTAATTTCTTGCATTATCTTCAACTTAACATTATCAAACATTCAATCAGTTACATGTCATCAAAAGCTGACAATATCAAGAGAGAATATACAACAACATGTACAAGAGTGGTGTCCACAGCCTATAGGATACAAGGAAATGGAGCACAAGTTTTGAATATTGAGGAGGGTTTGACTACGAGTTTGATATATATATCACATACTCACAGGAAAAACATAGAGTGGAGATTTTTTTTCTTTTCTTTTATTTCCATTCAAGAAATGCAATATTCAAATCTAGGATTACATAGATCATGGTAGTAAGCCACAACTATAATATTATTAAAAAAACACCATTCCTCTATTAACGATGATATATGCAAAAAATGAAAAAGAGATTGCAAATTTTATCAGAGAGGAGCCACGATTTCCTGTTTGACAGAGAAATATGCATGATTTCAAGGAAAATGTAACCTTCATACGTAGAAAAAATGCCCATATATTTTAATTTGAGGGTACAATGATATTAACATACCTAGAGAATAAGACTTGTTCATGGAATCTTCACTGAAATCTTCAAGATTTTTTTGAACCCCATGGTCAAAACCCTAATGGTCGCCGACAGAGGGGGAGACAAAAAATTACAAAATTAAAAGTGAGAAGTGTGAAATGATATTAGGATTTTCCTTGGAAACCTAATATCTCTTATTTCCATGCCTTTTTTGTGGGATTAATTTCCCATTGAATCCACAGATTATTAAATTTAGCAAAATGATATGTCACAATGTGATCTTATACCTTGTGCTTATTAATCAATATTGATTTATTATTTAAGAAATTAAAGTTTAAGTTTATATTTATTAAATAATAATTCTATGTTTTTTTTTTTGGTCGGTAATAGGTGTGTTTTTTATTATATATAAAAAGAAATTACATTTTCAACTTTCAGCAGTATTTCCTGCTTGTCACTTTCATCATTTCTATAGGAGTCTCTGCTCCTTTACAATTATATCTATAATATTTAACACTATCTTCTTCGCAGTATAATTTCACAAACTATTGAAAAATCTAGACATTTAAACATTACAATTATGGCTCATGGCCAAAAAAACCCAATTCCTTTCCAAAATGGAGACTTATCTTTCCTTCCCAAATCATTTTCGGCTCCATTGCTCTACTTTTGTCTTTTGTCATTTTATATTGATGGCTATCCTGTCAGTCAAGCTTCTCCTTTTCCTTTGAGCCCTTGCCCGACTGTGTTTTCTTCATGTTATCATCCTTCAAAATTGTCAAAAAAGAAACCCATTTTTCATTCCAAAATTTGGGTTCTCTGTCGTTTTTACTGTGCAAATTTCCTCCCTTTGCACCCAAATTGAGAACGCTTCTTTCTCAAAACTTTCACAGCCAATTTCATCATCATTTCCTCCTCCCGTCATTGGTGCTCTACCATTTCCTACTTAATTTTTTTCCATCCCTCTTTTTCCCTTTGGATCATCAAGGTTTTATCCACTTTTGGGCGCCACCTAAGGAAAGGGATTAATCCACATCGGCGAGTGTCATCATCATTGGCAAAACACTTAGAGATGCTCAATGCTAGGAATTGACCATTCAAACACCAAATCTAGCTCTCTTAGTATATCTTCTTCAAACAACTCCCTTATAATCTTGCTTACTTCTTCAGTCGACTCACCAATCTCTAGCCCCCATGCTATAATAAATGCTACCATATCCAGGTTAGTTCGGCGCTTGATTTTTTTCTCCTGGAATTGTTTTCTAATGACCTCCCTCACTGCCTCCACCATCTTTTTAGTTTTAATTTTAACCAAGCCCTTAACCCGCTCGAAGCTCGCAAGTCCCTTAAAAGCCTTCATCTATTTGTCTAAATCCAAACAAAATGTGGCTTCCATATTCTTGCTCTTTGTTATCTCTCTCTGCGTTTTTTGTTTGCACAAGAAAGTAGTCAATATTAACTCTTCCTTCTATTAGCTTCCCTATCATGCCATTTAAGAATGATGTCTATCCTCTCCCACACTTTTTAATGACTATAAATCCTGGCCATCATTAATGCATTGATTACCTGCCCTTAAATTGCCTCATTCTTGATAGTTCCCATGAACAGCTACCGTCATTCCTGTCCTTTCAATCATCCACTTGCCTCCTTTTGCTATGATTTAAATATCATCGAGCTATTGCTATGATGTCATTGCGTCCCTTTTTAAATTAGAAATATAATCAATGTCAAGATTAATTTGATTAAAATCCTCATATATAATAGTGTGTGTTTTTTCCATGTTAGTAGCCCAATTTGCTATTTTATCGGCCTCTACATTACCCTCCTGTAATGTGTGGTTAATACTGATTTCCTTCATATTTTGAAGAAGGGTTACTACCTCCCTAATTATATTGTTTATAGACCAATTCTGGGAGTTTCCTTTCTTTATAGCTTCTATAATTATCTGTGAATCTCCCTCTAAATGTAGTCTTTCCACCCCCAATCTTATTCCTAGCTTCACTGCCAGTAGAGAATCCTGTGCCTCTGCCATATTATTCATTCCATATCCTATCTTCTGAGCTACCAATGCTAACATATCTCCAACATTTTTTCTCATTATAGCACCAACTCCAGATATCCCCGGATTCCCTTTTGAAGATCCATCAAAGTTAGTTTTTATACATCCTATATCTGGAGGAAACCATTTGACATCCTTTCTACTTATCTTTATATTTCCTCCACGACTACCATCGTTCTTATATCTGACTCTTATCCCCAGCCATTTTTTGTGTATATATCTATCCCAAGATGTAAATATTGTATTTGTATATAGCTTACTAACAGCAGATCTCATTACTTCCTGTATTGAAGCATTTATTCTAGATGAAAAATTCTCTATTGGTTCAGACATATCCTTTAAAATTCTCCTATTACATTCTTTCCACAGTTCCCATATTATTATTGAGGGGCTTACTGTCCATACTTTTGAGAAGGTAGATTTTCTTTGATCCCCCCACCATCCTTTGAATATGTCCAAAAGTGATCTAGGCATTGGACCTACAAATTTTAATTTTGCTTTAACCATTCCCCAACATTGTTGGGCAAATTCACAATGAACAAAGAGGTGATTAGTGTCTTCACTAGCATTATTTCATAATGCCCGCACATAGATGGGCCTATAAAACCATAATTTTTCCTCCTTTCTCCTGTTAATACCCTTCCTTGAATAGAAATCCATGCGAATGCACCCACTTTCTGCAAACAATCCTTATCCCAGCATAGTCTATAAGGCCACTCGTTTGTTATTTCTTCATTTAGTAAGATATCATACCCCAATTTGGCTGAGTAGTTACCACTTTTAGCTACACACCATATTACATTATCTTTTACCTCTACTAACAGGATTGGTCTATTATTTAAAATATATGTCAAATCCTTGCAACTGTTTTCATTTATACCTATCAAATTGATCTTCTTCCACCTCCATTGTGGTCCCAACGATCCTTGAAACTATTCCATATAGTCTCGAACTTTATCCCCCCATAATTATTTTTGTGTTATCCATTAATTCCTTAGAATTATTTACATTTGACAAAGCTCTATTTCCATTCCAAGAGTCCTCCCAAAAAGCCGCATTCCTTCCATCACCAATCTTCCATGAGATGTGGTCACAAATCAATGGTCTGCATTCTAAAATAAAGTTCCAAATTGCAGATCCTCTAATGGGGTTTTGGACAATAAGTATTCTGTTATCTTCCATGTTGTCTAAATATTTTGCCTTAAGGATTTTCACCCAAAGCTGTGAAGGTTTGGTGTACATTTCCCATACTAATTTGGCTCCTAAAGCTTTATTAATTAGCTGCCACCGTCTGATTCCAGCTCCACCATTTCTTTTTGATTTACATATTGAATCCCATGCCACTAATGGTATTTTTTCCTCCTCCTGTCCTCCATTCCAAAAGAATTTTCTCATCCTTTATTCAATGTATTTTAAAAATTTAATGGGGATTTTTAAATAGCTCATTGAGAATATTGGGATTGCTGGTATAACTGACTATAGCATCAGAATACGCCCTGCATAATTTAGCCATTTTCATTTCCAATTGTCCAAACATTTCACACAACTGTCTACCAGTTCCTTCCACAAATTGCCTTGGAGGCCCCTGCAAAGAGTGGAATACCTAGATATTTATTAGGAAGAACACCTGCTTTCATTCCCAATAATCTAAGAACATGTTGTTGGGTTGGGATAGATGTGTTGAAGAAAAAAACTTTAGATTTTTCCCATTTAATGAATTGCCCCAAAGCTACAATATATGAATATAAGGTGGCCTTTATGGCTCTGGCCTCCCTTGTAGATGCTTCCCCCATAAGGTATGTATCATCTACAAATTGTAAATGAGTAACTAGATCTAAACCTCTTGCTATTTGTATTCCCTTCCAATCTCCCTGACTTCCTACTTGCTTGATTGCTCTTCCTAAAACTTTAGCAAGAATAATAAAAAGGAAGGGTGATAGAGGATCACCTTGCCTTATACCAGTAGTGGTGTCAAAGAAGCCTTGAGGACTATCATTTATAAGTATTGAGAGGCGTGGGGTAGAGATACAGCTCAACACCCAGTCACACCATCCAGATTCAAACCCAAATTTGCATAGCACCTTTATTAAGAAAGCCCTATTCACATTATCATAAGCTTTTTAGATATCCAATTTGATCATCATACCTGAATTCTTTCCCAATTTGATAGAGTGAATTGCCTCATGAAATACTATGATTCCCTCATATATTGACCTTCCTGGTGCAAATCCACTTTGCTCTATTGATATTAGTGAGGGAAACACTAATTTCAAACGGTTGGTCATTACCTTAGCTATTACTTTATAGATCATGTTACATTAAGCAATCGGTCGAAAGTCAAAAAGTGTTTCTTTCTTTCCTTTCTTGGGGACCAAATTTAGAAAGTTATTATTAAAATCCTTGAATATGAATCTGCCTCTTCTTGCTTCCTCAACCACCCCACATAATTCTTTCCCAAGAAAGCTCCATGTTTTTTAAAAGAGCAAAGCGGGAAATCCATCAAGTCCCAGGGCTTTATCACTGCCCAAGCTAAATAGGTCCATCTTCACTTCAACTTCACTAACAAGGCTCATAAGCATGTTGTCCTACTCCTTTGTGACAATATTTGGTAATACTTCTAAAAGGTTATCATCTCCCTCCTCCCTCTCTATTCTCTTAGCAAAGATTACTGAGAAGTAGTCTATTGTCACTTTGTTGATCTTATCCCCTTCAACCATATTTCCATGTCCATCCTTTATTGTGAAGATCTTATTTAAGGATCTTCTGCCCTTTACTGAGTTATGAAAGAATTTTGTATTTCTGTCACCTTCTTTCAGCCATAGTTCCCGTGATTTCTGACTCCAAAATATCTCTTCTCTATTTAGCACTTCATTGTATTTTTTCTTTAATTCCACTTCTTGATTGTAAATATTATTTCCCATCCCTACTTGAGCTGTTGTTTCATTTATAATAGCTAATTCAGTTTCCAGCTTGAACTTTTCTTTGAAAATATCTTTAAAAACTTCCCTATTCCAAATTTTAAGGTTCTCCTTTAGGAATTGGAGTTTTTTAAAGAAAATAAAGGAACAGTTACCAGATCATCTTGGGGCATCTATCCACCATGCTTTGATCAATTCCATAAAACTCACCTCTCTAAACCACATTTTTTCAAATATGAACGGTGCTCGTTCTAGAGTTGCATCTTCTAGTAACCGTAAACATATTGGGAAGTGGTCCAATCTTGTTATTGGTAATATTTCTGCTTGACTCAACCACTTGGTTTCCATCCAGTTGCCCCCCAATAGAAATATATCTATCTTTTCAGCAATATTGGTAAATCACACCCTTCTATTCGTCCATGTATATGTTTCATTTTGGAAACATACATCTTGTAGTTCATTACTACCCATAAAATTTGCAAAGTCTTTTTTACTCTGACTGATCCATCCTTTCCTACCCAATTTATTTGTTGGTGAAAGAATTGCATTGAAATCTCCCCCCAACACAAATATATCATTTTTCACTTTATTTATAACCCCTATTAGGTTTTTCCATAGTTGTTGTTTCTCTGTCTGATTGCATGGCCCATAAGTATTAAAAGGAAAAAAGATCATATTCATTTGGAAAGATAACACCTTTACTAATTGCCAATATTTACCCTCCTTAATTAAATCGACATTCACACTGGTATCTTTCCATAGGATTCCCAATCCACCTGAAGCACCATCTGCCTCATTAAAGAATCTATACCATCTTCCAAACTTTCTTTTGAACTATAATATACCATCATCACTTAGCTTTGTTTCTTGAAAAAAAACTAAATCTGGTTGGGCTTGATCAAGACATCTTTTGATCAAGCGCCTTTTGTCAGGGGCATTGCAGCCTCTAACATTCCATGATAGGAGTCTCATGGCTTTCAGGAAGAGGGATATCCTCTTCCCCATCTTAGCAATTTTGATTGGTCATATGCATTTCCAGCCATGGCAGGCCTAGCCTTAGTTGATTTACGTCCTCGTTGTTGTTTTTCCTTCACATCTAGGTTTTTTTATCTTTGATTTAGTTTTACTAATTCTCCTTTGCTCCAATATATCAATTTGATCATGAAAGCCTAAATTATCCACCCCTACTTCTTCCTCCTAAGTTCCATATTCAGAATCTGTATTCCAGTTCTGCTCTGTAATATTATCAATGTCTTCCGTACTCTTATCTAGATTTCTGATCGGTGTGATTTGAATATCCTTGCAAAAGCCCAGATTATAATCCTCCCTTTCTTCATGAAACAGTCCCCTCTGTGCCGAATGACAATTCTCATCTATTGGGGAATCAGGGTTGAAGCTTCTATCTGTGGAAGCAAGCCTGTTACTTTTGGGTGTATTTAACACTTCCTCCCATGTGTCAGGCACAATCAATGCCCCTTCACACTCCTCCTCTACAGTTTGAGCTTTCTTTAAGTCATTAATGGGAGGGTATCCTATTGGAGAGAAAGGAGTCTCCTTTACCATTTGAGTGGATTTTGGGCTTTCCAAATGTCGAGTAGAGATGCAAACTGTGTTGTTATTATCCTGCCTCCCAAATTCCCTAGAAGGTTTCAGGCTGGATACCATTTGATGTGTGTTCATCTCATATAGCTCTTGTCTTGCAATCATTTCCTCCTTGAAATATATAGACCATTTAGGGAGTCTAGTCCTCTTCTTTTCTATCTCTTTTATCCATTATATGGATTTATTGGCTTCCAATCCTTTACCTTTTTTGGTGTCCTTTATTGTCTTTGATTGGGTGTTTTCATTCTCCACCTTAATTTTTAATCTCCATTCTCCATGTGTCGACCCAAGGACCACATATTCTGGGATCTGATAACATTTCTGAATATTGACAAGCACTTTGGAGTATATATAGAGATCATTGCAATCAATTGCATCCTCAGCTTGGATGAAGGTCACTAAGTTGTTCCCAATTGCTTTTATTGTTTCCTCATCCGTATATTCCCATGGAAGGTTCTGAAGTTTCAGCCACACCACAACATTTTCAACCCCTTCCTTATCTAGATTGAACTTAGGTTTCCAATCCCGAATATAGATACCTTTTCCATCCAATATATATGGGCCACTATTCATGATCCATTCTTTATCCTTTTTGATGGGCTTATGACGAGGAGGAATTCATTAGTTAGGGTTTTGATTTCAAAATGGTGTCCCCAATTTCTCTATATCCATTTTTGAATTTTTTCTATGGATGGCCATGGTCCTATCCATTTCATGAATAAATATCTATCTTGCTTTCTAATAACTGATTTATTCCATTGTGGATTACTGATCAATAAAGAAGTAGCTCTAATAGGGGTTAAATCATCTACCTTTCTATCCATATTTGGTGTGACCCTTGCTAGTTTGATGCATATTCCTTCCTTGCTAGGCTCTTTTGGGCGCCAGAATTTGCCTTCAATTTGTTTAAAGGTGAAGTTTCTTGGACGCATTAAGGATCCACCAAGTTTCCAACTAAAGGGTGCTCGATTCTCCCTATCCCTTCCATTCCAACACCCTAAACCATTCTGAGTTGTGTTATGTCATGGGGGAATCCATCCCACTCTATTATTCAACTAACCGTTGCCATACATTCTTGCTTGTTGCTTGCTGCTTTGTGCCCATCTACTGTGGTTTGGCCTCTCATTCTTAGGATCACTATGTAAGTTATATCTTGCCCATCTTCTCATTGGTTTTATCCACTGACTTTGACCTCTAATTCAAAACCCTTTGGCTCCATATCCTGTTTCAGCTTTGCCATGCCCACCATATATTTTGTGTTCATTACCATAATCTCCCAAGCTCTTCCCACCAAAGATGTTGCCTTCATAACCCAAATCTCCCTAACTCTTTTCTCCAAAGATTCTTCCACCAGATCCATTGTTGCCATACCCAAAACCACTCATACCTTTGCCTCTGTTGCCATATCCATCAGATCCATTACCTTCATATCAACGGCCTCCCTAGCCAAAACCTCCATGGTCATTTCCTCCATAGAAGTTACCTCCAGAGCCGTCAACCATAGTCGTTATGAGATTTCAATATAATGATTTTTTTAATAATACTTCTATATTGATTAATAAGGATAAAGTATAATATTAAATCATAAAATATCATTTTTGTTGGAATTTATTATTGCATATGATATTATAAATAATATTAATTAAATGGTGTATTATAAGCCATTTTAATTTTAATTTTTAATGAGTAATAGGTCGTAGCCAATATTTTTATTTATTCAAAAAATAATTACAAACTCGGTTCCGTGTGGGCATCGGTAGGAAAGAACAGAGCTATGAAAACCTCTGGTCTTTCCCAGAACTTTAAAAGATTAAAGTTTGGTTTTACATAGCTTTACACTTTCCCATTTATTGAGAATTACGGTGTAGTGATGGTAATACCATCATTTTTTATACAATCAAAGAGGGGGAATCCACTTCCTCATTTACAAACATCTTAATTTACCTACTCTACTATGTATTACAATTGCTAGAGCTTCCTCCTCCCCATTGTGTGAGGGGTTAGAATCAGCCTTACATCTCTTTGATTGATATCCCGTGAACAATTTCTGGACAATGTCAGATTATATTAGACATGCTTCTATAAGAAACTTTATATCTCCATACTTCTGATGCTTCCCTGTTCAAGACATTATAACATCTTGCAAAGACTTGCCACATTCATTAGTAAATGTTAAGCAACAGACACATACCTAACTTTGAATCAAACATCACATAAATCCTTGGATTTAATTAGTAATATGCTTTGCATATCACAACGTAAACACATTAAAAAATTTATCAACCCTTTATTTATTCCATCCTGAACATATGCACACATGAATGACAGATTATATCAGACATACTTATAAGCATCAGCTATTAATCGTGCTGCTATAGGACCATGCCACACAGAGTAATTAATAACTTATCTAGGAAATAAGTTTACCTGAATGAATTTTGACCTCTATTCCACTACATATCTCAGAAAACCTTTATTATGAGTGTCCTATAGTTTTCATTTATGCAGAAACCATAAATGGAAAAGGCCCTCTAATAAAGCATTGTATGTCTATGCACATGAAGAAACCTTAATACTTATATAGACACACACACACACCTATGTATATATATACATAAAGGTTATATATAAAACCAATTCAACTTCTCCATAAGACTTATCCATTATACAATGACATCTAATTTAAAAATAATCTAAAAGACAGTCTCTTTGATCATCAGTTAGAATTATCAGTAAGAAAAAAATATTACAAACTTGTTTCAATGTGGGCACCGGTAGGAAAGAACCGAGCTAAGAAAATCTTTGGTCTTGCCCAGAACTTTGAAAGATTAAAGTTCAATTTTATATAGCTTTATAGTTTCTCATTTATTGAGAATTGTGGGGTAGTGATGGTAATACAATCATTTTTAACACAATCAGAGAGGAGGGAATTCACTTCCTCATTTACAAGCATACTAATTTAACTATTCTACCATATATTACAATTTCTAGAGCTTCCTCCTCCCCATTGTGTAAGGGGTTATAATCAACCTTACATCTCTTTGATTAATATCCCATGAATAGTTTTTGGAAAAAATCTCACTATCCAAAGCAAATCAGTCATTACTTGTCTTCCTTAGAGAACTTTCCAAGTTTTTCCTCCTTGTTTAGGAACCTTTACTTTATATCTCCATATTTCTGATGCTTTCATGTTTAAGACATTATAAAATCTTGAAAAAACTTGCCACATTCATTAGTAACTGTTAAGTAACATACATATACCTTACTTTGAATCAAACATCACATAAATCCTTGGATTTAACTAGTAACATGCTTTGAATATTGTAACTTAAGCACATTAAAATATTTATCAACCCTTTATCTATTTTATCTAGATTATATGCACACTGAATGACATATTATATCAGACAGACTTATACCCATCAAAGATTGATCATGTTGCTATAGGACCATCCCACATAGAGTAATTAATAACTTCTATAGAAAATAAGTTTACCTGAATGAATTTTTACCTCCATTCCACCACATATCTTAGAAAACCTTTATTGAGAGTGTCCTATAGTTTTCATTTATGTAGAAACCATAAATAGAAAAAGGCCATCTAATAAATCATTGTATGTCTAACCATATATAAACCTTTATATGTGTGTGTGTGTGTGTGTGTGTGTG
>MU226828.1:564726-590992 GCA_018584345.1 Thuja plicata | reverse complement strand
CCAAGATTCATCTTTACATGCTTCATCAGTAGTCTTGGGTTCAACTTGAGAAATCAAACAGATCTCATCTCTAACTTTAGATCTAGTCATCATGCCTTTGCTTGCATCACCAATAATTTGATCTTCAAGGTGGTTTTTCTTGACATACCTTGGAGTCTTTAATGTCTTAGTAGATTCTTCCTGTTCTTCTTCTTCAATCTCATTCTTGATCATCAAGGTTCCTTTAGGTTCAGTAGCAACTTCTCTTGATTCTGTAATCTGACCACAATCATACATTCTTTCCTGAATTTGAAATTTCTCATCTATCCTCACATTGGTGCTTTCAATTAGTTTCCTTAGTCTTAGATTGAAACATTTATATGCTTTACTCTTGGTGGAATAACCAAGAAAGATCCCTTCATCACTTCTAGCATCAAACTTTTCTATCTCATCATCTCTTTTGATATAACATTTACTACCAAATATTCTAAAATATTTCACAGTAGGTGTATGATCAAACCATAATTCATAAGGAGTTTTATTTGTACCTTCTCTGATCTAAATTTTGTTTAATGTGTACACAGTAGTGCCAACTAATTCTCTCCAATGAACATGTGATACATTTCCTTCCATCAACAAAGTCCTAGCAGCATCTAATATAGTTTTGTTTCTTCGCTCTGCTATCCCATTCTATTGTGGAGTTCTAGGAGCTGAGGTCTGTCTATGTATTCCATTTTCTTCACAATATGTATTAAATAGTTCTGATGTAAACTCCCCTCCTCTGTCTGATCTCAAGAATTTCATCTTTGAACCAGATTCATTCTCAACTTTTGCTTTGTATAACTTTAATTTATCAAATGCTTCAGATTTCTCTCTCAAATATGTAACCCACATCATTCTAGAAAAGTCATCAACAAAAAGTGTAAAATACCTTTCACCATAGTATGATCTTGTTCTTGTAGGGCCACATAGATCTGTATGCACCAGATCCAACTTCCCTTTTGCTATATAGGCTTTGCTCTTGAAGGTGCTTCTAGTCTATTTCCCCATAACACACTCTCTACACATAGTGTTAGATGGCTTAACAATTTTAGGTAGATCTCTTACTGCTTTTGTCATACTTGCCTTCACAATGTTGTCAAAATTAACATGACAAAATCTTTTGTGCCATAACTAGTTGTCATCAACCTTTGCAATAAAAGAAGAAGCTTCGGATATATTTAGTTCAAATACATTACCTCTAGATTTAGTACTAGATGCTATCAAGTCTCCTGTTTTGCTCTTGATAGTACACTTTCTATTTATGAAGTTTAGTTGATAACCCTTGTCCACTAGCTGTCCAACACTCAACAAATTGTGCTTGAGTCCATCAACTAGTAGTACATTGTCAGTGTTATTCTTTGCATCCAAAGAAATAGATCCAACTCCAATAATAAGCTTAGGAGTGTTGTCACCGAATCTAACAACACCACCATCATGTTTCTTCAAACTCACAAACTTATTTTTATCTCCAGTCATATGATGTGAACAACCACTATCTATGACCCATTCAGTTTTCTTTTCAACTCTAGATACTAATGCTTTTTCCTCATGCATAGGTTCATCATCCTTAATAGCAATGAATCCAATTTCATCAAAGTTATCCTCATCATCAGATATTCCTTCACTAGCATAATAACATTCCTTATCCTTTGAGAACTTAGACTTGAAAAACTTAGGTTTGTGCTTTGGAATTCTTGTAGGACATCTAGATACAAAATGACCAATCTTGTTACATGAAAAACATTTCAAAGGTAATTTGCCCTCAAACTTACCCTTACCTCTCTTTTCTCTTCTGGCAATCAGTGCAACAATTTCATCTAGCTTTCTTTCTTCTTCCTGTATCTGTTCCCATTCATCAGCATAGGCTCCAAGTTCTTCTTTTAGATCACTACTACTTGTGCTTGCATTTCCAGATAAGGTCTTCTTATTCTTGTACACGGTTGCTTTGAATTCTAACTCTACATTAGGTAAAGTGTCTCCCAATTTTGAGGCCTCAAATGTAGTTAGTTTGCCAATCAACATCTCTCTAGTGAAGTTCGGTGTCAAAGGTATGATCTCCTCTATAGCCTGTACCTTGGTTCTGTATGCAGATGTCAAATATCTCAATATCTTTGCAATTACTTCTTCTTCACTGTAAGTTCCTCCAGAGTTCCTAATACCAGTCACCATCTTAGTAATTCTTTGTGCATATGCTCTGATGTTCTCATATTCTCTCATCTTTAATGATTCCATCTTTGTCTTCCAGTCCTGTAACTTTGCTTGCTTTGTAAAATTGTCTCCAACATATAGTGCTTCTAGTCTTGTCCAGATTTCGTGTGCAGAATCCAAGTCCTTTACTTCAGTGAATTCTCCTTCTGATATAGCACTGATTAAAGATTCCCTTGCAACCATATAACATGAAAATAACTTCTTCTGATCTTTAGAAGCCTTCTCTAATTCATACTCAGTCGCTAACTTTTCTTTCTTCTTTGTGATCATCCAGTAGTCAAGTCCTAGACACATCAAATGTGTTCTCATCTTGTTCTGCCAACTGTCAAAGTTTTTAGGATCAAACTTCAGACTATACTTCCTATAGCAAGTCATCTTCAAGATCACCTCAAGCTATTAAACTTTCTCTTTGAGGACCAATAGCTCTAATACCAATTGTTAGGAATAACAGTCCACAAGACAACTGAGAGAGGGGGGTGAATCAATTGTGATATAGATTTTAAACTTTATACTTTATAAACCAAATCTATAAATGTAAATGATAACACGGTAATAGACAACACCAAAACACAATATTTGTTGTCGAGGAAACCCCGTTAAAGGTAAAACCCCGGTGGAAATTAACACCCAAAAATAATGTACTGAGAGTATAGTATCCCTGATAAAAGATATTAGCCCTGTTAGGTGCTTGTTACAACATTACAGTACACAGTCCCTGTTAGGAAACAAACCCTGTTAGGAGCCAAAGGAAATAGTAGGCTCACTGCCAAGGCACATTTTCCAAAGAAGGTTAAAGCCACCCTCAAGGATTTATAATCTGCACATGTGTATAAAGCAAATACACAATCAGAGAACTATCTGCTAGAAACTGTCTTTGCTTGATTAGTTCCAATGAAGTATCAACTCTGCTTGCATCCAGCCGTCAACAAGCTTCACAACTTTCACACATTACTTCTCTTCTTTTCTCTGTCACACTTATCCACAAGAATATATCTCCCATATATACCCTTACACAATAGCTTATTAGGTCGGCCAATTTAACCTTTCCTAATACATAATTAATTAGGTCAGCCAATTAAGGCTTTCCATCATACAAATAATTACATAGCCTCTTGCTAAGATACACACAGTATCTAAGACAAGTATACAACTTTTATAATTCATTACATATACTTCCAGATCTGCAATTCATGCTCATAATTAATTCCACACGCTACATGTCTGAAGTCAGCCAGGAAATAGGTCTTCTCCATAATACACGCCACAACTGACATCATCAATCTTCAATCAACAATCGAACACAACCCATTACTCTAACATGTGTTAGATGTCCATCAGTAAGCTCACAAGGTCTGAAATATCTCCATCAGAAAGATATACCCAAAACACAGAGACCTTCTTTGTCCAGAATCACAGTTGCAGTCCAGAAAACCAGTCTTCACCAAATGAACTGTAACATCCACAGAATGTAACATAAAATCAAGCGACCTTAGGAATAAGGTTAGCACACATCCTTCTACCTAAATCCAACTTTGATCATTTTGAATCATCTGTACAGTGTCCGTACACTCATTCCAGTTAAGTAGCCAGTCTGTCTTCTCCATAGAAGTATATGTTGACATCAGTGACAAAACATGAACATCAATAGCATGATCAGTAACCAAAACTGATATCATCCAACAAATACCACCCTGTCTATCCATAAGAAACCTCTAGTTCCTTCCCTAAATCTTATGTTGACTTTCCTTGCATAATTAGGGCTAATGTCCTTAGATTGCATTATTTTTTTTCCCGCATTGCTTTTCTTCTGGTTAGTCTCAGTTGTCAATTTATTAATTACTTTATTGTGAGTAGGGCTTTGGTAGAAGGTTGACCTGATGTTATATGTGATATATTTTATCCTTAAAACAATTGGTTTAAGGGTTTTAATTTTAATATCCATATTTACTAAGATGATAGTATCAAAATAAGATAAACAAATCCTTCCCAGTCCCTACGAAATCTCCCAGCTGATTACCAATTTCCTTCAAAATCTCACTATGAATCATCTATACTAGAAGATTGGGAAAACTAATCCATCTAGTGATGTTAAACCCTTCTAGATTTATAGGATCAAAAGTAGGATGTCATTCAAAGAATTTGAAATTATGCCCTCTAAACAAAGACTTTTTCCAGATAAAAATTCATTTTTTAAGGTTAAGCTTTTACAGTGAATAAACAAAAATTCCTCAGAGAGGATAGTAATACCTACATGGTCCTTGTAGGTGTCTTGAAACCATTCTGTAATTTCTTCCATAGGCGTCCCATATCTACACCACTAAGAAAATAAGCCATGAGCTTTGAAATATCCCGCATCCCTTCAGTATATCTATTGTTGATGTCAATTATAAGCCTTTCCTCTTTATCCCCAGGTGGTATTTCTTGCTGAAATCTTGGTGGAGGTTTAGGGTTCCTATTGGTGTGAATTGCATTGTGATTGTGACTCCTCCAAGGATTTCCATGATATCCCTTTGATATAAAATATATCCTTTTTTCTTGACATGAATTATTAACAAACTGATGA
The DNA here is from genome assembly GCA_018584345.1 of Thuja plicata. Lineage (NCBI taxonomy): Eukaryota > Viridiplantae > Streptophyta > Pinopsida > Cupressales > Cupressaceae > Thuja > Thuja plicata. The sequence continues at coordinate 586,200 of MU226828.1, read as the reverse complement.
GGGGCCAGAGGGCCATTCCTCAAACAAGGGTTTCACTAAAAGAAAGTATAATCATGGGACTTTCCTATAGGGGTTGGTTTTAAGAAACCCTTCACATCCTTTTGCAGTAGTTGGAATTGATTGTTGACAAAGGGGAATAACATCAATTTCGACCGAAAATAACCAATAGCTAGAGGAGGAGGAGCAATCCTCTTACCCACTGAAATGTGATTAACTCCCGATACAAAATCCAGAGTCCTAGAGGTGATAGGAATAGCCCAGACTCTAGAAATCTTATCCTCACCTTCATCCAACCTTCGTTCTGATTGATTCAGACGCTTCCCTCTCTGTCCTTCTTGTCTTTCTTCTTTTGACAATTTTCTATTTAGATTTCCTTTGTGTTTATGGAGGGGGAGCCCAGCCCCCATGGCCACATGCAGAGCTTCGAGTAGAGAACACAGAGTGCTTTTCATATTCAGAGCGAAGTGATTTGGAGACATTATTTCCCTAAACCCTAGGGATTATTTTGTTCGCCGCGAGCCTTTTTATTTTTTTAATTCCATTAGGCAATAAAAAAATTCCATTATAAGACATTTTAATTAAATATTATATTTAAAATGTAATAATTGGAAGAGAGTATGCACTCTTAGGTGAAGTAAAGTGAAGGTTTTTTGTTCGCATGCAGGATATCATTTTTTGGAACTTGGAGGTTTTTTGTGGCTAAAAGGGGGAGTTGTTTTTCTTCATGTGCTTAATTGGGCAAGGAGGATATTCTTTTTCTTGCATTATCAGATATAGGCCAGAGAGGGTTTTTCATTTTCCTTCATATTTAATGGGCATATTTGGAGGTTTTTTGATGCAGTTTGAGGGCAATTGGAGTTCATTGTCAATTCTACATCAACAGTTACATGCATGATACATGCAGTTATGTTCCTGATTTGGTGGGTTTTCTTCCTACATATGACCCTTTCAATTTTGCATGCTTTGGAGCTATTTATGGCAATTTTAAGGCAATTTAGAGCAGTTTGGAGGGCCACATGCATGCATGCTAAGTTTTGTGGAGTTTTTTAGGTGGTCAATTGTATGTTTTCATCAGTTTGACCCCTCTTTCTCCTTGTTTTTCTCATTTATCTGACCCTTGGAGGGTTTTGGTCTATATCTTCATTTTTGATCTCATTGTTGAGGGTTCTTTCTTTTGGCCAACTTTTTGCACTTTACAAATTTTGGTAGATTGTATTGAGTACACAGATTGTAGAAATTTTTTTTCATCATTATTTTATAGAGATACAAGTTCCTTCTCAGTTATTTTTATGTTGAGCATTAATTGTGGTATTTGATTAAAGTGTTGTGTATTACCTTCATTTTATCAAACTCTTTTTATTGTTAGATGCATAATTTGACATAGATTTGTGCAGGTCTATGATTGTATCCTCCATTTTAGTGTTGAAAATTGAGAAAACAATATTGTTTTCCTTTCAAGACATCTTAAATATCAGGATTTGTCATAAGAATCTCTTTTGCATAGCATGTCTAATTGATATTGTGAGTGTTTTAGTATCTTTAGAAGACCTAATTCTGTGAGATTCTTTAACTGCAAACTTTAGATTATTACACTATTTCATCATCCTTTAGGTTTTAGGTTTTCATTTCAAAAGCATACCTTTCTATGTCTTTCCCCATCATCATTTAGTATAGGTGAGTAGCATTAAGGAACCAACCTTATAATCCCAGGGATTTGCTCTTGCCATATGATACGGTCCACAACCCGAGAGTGTCTCAATGTTCCAACAATATAGCTAGATTTCACATCTGCTACAAGCACAATCCTGATTGACAACAATCACTACAAGACAAAAACCAAATCAACCAATGAGAGATCACCTTTAAGCTCACATGGATCACTCCAAGCCTTTACAATCTTGACCATTCATCTCATAAGACAATCTTGGCCATAATTGGGGACACATCATCAACCCTTAACTCAACCATACCTTGATCATGGTTAATCAAACTCACCCCAACACCTTGAGAAATCCTATAAATAGGATGCATAATTAGAGTAAAAGGATCCACTTCCATCAAAGCATAGGCATAACACTAGTTATCATCAAATCATAGTAATTGCATTATAATCATGTTAGCATAGACTTTATCATTTTGAGCATTGTTATAATGGAAAATTATAATTTCATCTTAGTGTTCTTCATCATTTAGCATAGAATTTTCACTCATAATAGTATTATATCATCAATGCATCATTCAAATCTCATTTTCTAAGTTGTCACTTGAATCTTATTTGCAGCTGGGAGCAATAAATAAGTCCTCAGAAATAGAGAGCAATAAGAAGCTCATGATGTCTTTTATTTCATCATTTTAACTAGTTATATCAAGTTGATTTGAAAGCTCATATTAATGTCTTATATAGGTTTGTGATACACGAATTACACACACACAACAAGAAGGGAAAAGTTTGTGGGGTCTATCCGAGTCAAGATATTGACACACTTTTCTTTGGGAATATTTACGAAACACGGGCAAAGGATGCTGTAAGATTTCATACCATATATTTTTTTTCTTTTGATGAATAAATTCTTATCTTGACAATGAAAAATTTATTAGTATTTTGTTCATATATTTCTCTACTATAGTTTGCCAAGGTTAGGGGGGTTTAGTCCCACAAAAAATAAAGTTAACATGTAAATCAACACAAGTACTATTTTAAAAATCTCTCACTACCAACTCAAACAATAAGGCATTTATGTTATTCTCAACTTCAAACGAGCCTTATGAACCTCATGAAATAGACATACCTAGCTCATTGAAAGACAATCATTTTTTTTTGTCTAATCCAAACTTGAATCACATAATAAAAAATTAGGAGCTTTTCATAGAAAAATACACACAATTGGACTTTTTAGCCAGACATAATAAATGTAGGAATAGAAATAGATGCGAGTATACCAATATTTTCATTTAAAACCAGGGATACTTAGTTAAACCTTTTAATTTGTTACATACACTTACAAACAATAGAAAATAGTCCTAGAATCAATTTCACATGGCATAAGTTTATATACTGTAGATTTTTTTTTGTTTCATTCTATATCTCATCTATCACTAATGCAAAGAGGAGGTAGGGAAGTTCACAACAACAAAGGAAGATTAAATGAAGAATTTGGGTATGAAAAAGACACTAGTTATGTTCTATGTCGTCTCTGAAATTGCTGAGAAAGTGGAGGAGCATACAATGAATAAGCACATGAGTCCAAAGAAATGAAAATTGTTGAGCATACCGACAATGCTCTTTCCATTCAATATTGGATTCATGGAGATAAGATATGTTAGAACTTGCATTCAATATGTACAAATATGTTAGAATTAGTACTAAAAAAAAAGATTTGTCTAGCTTTAACTACTTTATGTCATTTCATATGGTTGCAAATAATTAAAGTTTCTTAAATAAAAAAATGAAAAAAGAATTATGCATTGATTGTTACCATTTTCAAATATCGTTATTTAAATTATAAAAAATATATGTTCAAATTCTAACTACAAATATATTTAAAGCTCGAATTTCAAGTTTTGATTGTGTATGTTTTTTAACATCTTGAACCAAAAAAAAACAAAAAAACATACAGATCTGTTCAATTTACACATATATTGTCCAATATGATTGGCCAATATAGGAAACAAATTGCATCCAATAGATGCATTAGTAATCCTGTCTATGGGGAAGAACTAGAATAATAGTAAAATAAAGAGCTTAAAATATTAATTTTTCATTTTTAACAATCATATTAATTAATTTTTTCAAACCAATATTGTAGCTGAAAGATAATTAGTATTTTAATTTTAATTCAAAATGAATAGCTGAAAGGATTAACAATACTGTAATCTCTTCATAGGACCAACAGGCGGCGGCTAATTGAAGTGAAATATATCCCGTAAAAAAGCGAAAAATTTCATTTGATTTTCCTCCCAATCGAAGAGGGCGAGCGAGGAGGTCGAGAGAGGAGAAAAACAGCCGTTCAGATTCATTTCACACTGATTTGTTTTCAAGAGTTCTGCACTGCACATGACCACTGTGGAGCAAGTAAATGCAAAGGTATGGGTTTTATTGCAGTAGCAAAAGATAGTCTTTCAAAAATAGACGCTTTCATAAATAGCAATGTATTCATCTCCACCACCATCATCATCAGGGGACATGAATTTCCTCCAGGATAATAATGACAATAGTAGGAAAATATCATCTCGCCAGAAGGCCGCAGGGACTCGGACTAACGACCACAAGAAGAAAAAAAGTAGAGTTATTGAGGCGGCGGAGGATGAAGATGAAGATGCCCTGCCAATTGGAAAGGTTTTGATCAGAAAAGGAGGGAAACCCTTTAAGCGAAAAGTGCCGGATTCCAATACCCAAATCGAGACTGAGAGCAAGATTGATGAGTCCTCACTGTCTAGTGATTCTAGGGTTTCTAGGGTTTCGAGGTTTAGAGAAGGGGATATGGTCTGGGGAAAGGTGAAGTCACATCCATGGTGGCCGGGCCAAATTTTTAACCCTGCGCTTGCCACTGCCACGGCCAAAAGGGCCCGCAGAAGTGGTCATGTGCTTGTGGCTTTCTTTGGTGATGCCACTTTTGGATGGTTTGTTGAGTCCAATTTGATTCCATTTGAGCCCACATTTAGGGAGAAGTCGAAGCAGACAGTTTCGAGGAGTTTTATTGAGGCTGTTGAGGATGCTGTAGATGAATTGCACAGGCGCGCTGCATTGGGTTTGCTGTGTAGTTGCAGGAATAAGTTCAATTATGGTTCAGTCAAGGAGGGTTATGTTGAAGTCTCGGTGCCAGGGTGGGAACAGCCTGTTGTTTATCCTGATAGGCTTGTAAAGGAGGCAAGGAATGGGTTTAGGCCGGAGCAGATGCTTGATTTTGTGAAGAAGATGGCCGTATCTCCTTGGTGTGGGGAGAACAGGACTGTTGAGGGTGTCAAGTTTGTTGGTGAAGTGAAGGCATATCGAGCAGCAACTGCTATCCCAGTCTCTACAAAGTATCGAGAAGACTTGGGGATTGTGCAGAGAAGGCCTGGGAATGTTTTGGAAATTAGTGTTGCTTCTGATCAGCAATTTCGTTATTGCGAAGAAGGTAAGGTGGAAATGTTGGTTTTGTTCTATTTTGTTTTTGTTTCTCAATGTGAAGGTCAAGATGTTTTGGATTAAATCTTGTTGTAAACCATGATACCAAATTTTTATGGCCTGGTTGCTGTGCTAAACATGTCATGGAAAATTACCTACCTTTACATGTATTGGCTCTGCATTCCTAAGAATTGAAAAATGTATTAAAGAGAAAGTGGACTTTGAATTGCTTTTGTAATCTGATCCTGGGGATTCTACAAAAAGGTGTATATACTTTATTTGTCTGTGAATGCTTTTTTGCTTTTTGTATCGTGTTTCTGGGTGATGGATTGAAACTACTGATAAAATTATGGGGTTGTTTCTTGTGCCATGGTTGATGTATGTATCACCTTTACATTTGAATGGTAAATAAATTGCCTCAATTATTTGGCAGCTATCTTTATTGTGAACAGTTAACCCTCAGTGGACAGAGTTACATCTAGATAAATGTTTGGTTTCTATCTTTATTGTGAACATGATGGTCATTATTAACACAATTTGCATCCAATGGATTTTTTGGAAAGGACATCCCACGGAAATAACCTTAAAAATGTAATGGAACTCCTAGTATTATAATAATATTGTCATGCACTTAAAATTGCCAGCGGTCACGGCGTGGCATTGATCTATTTCTCTTAGCTAGCCAGTTTTCATTGTGTATGTAAACATCTATACTTCGTCTACATTCCTTGAATCTGTTTTGGATGAATGCAAGCTTCAATTCAATTAATTTTTATGGTAATTAGCATCTTTTGGATAGCCATTCTTTCACAAATGACTTTTCACCCAGCCTACTTTTAAAATAATGACAAAATCAAGTTCTTGGCAATGAGATTTTGTCAACCTGGCAGGCATTCTGACCGAAGTAATGTTGGTCATGAAGAAAAAATGGTTTGAACAGAGCCCTTTTAATGATTTACTTGTCGTACATTTAGAAATTGTAAATGTCTAGATTGATTTGGTTTGTAACAGCTATTTTATATTGACAGAATTTGTGTATTGTCTCTAAGATTATAAACTGTTATAATTTACCAGGTAACCAGAGGGAGGCAGTTTCTCAGTTCTTTGTGAAGGATCAAAAGGGGCATTCTAATTTAGTTGGTGGACGAGGGATTTCTATTCTTGAAGGTCAAGCCAGTGAAAAGGAAGACTCATATTTGTTTAAAAGGCGAGATAGAGATGTAGTTAATGAAAAACAAAATTCTATAATCAAAGTCTCTGTGCCAAATGGCATTAAAAAGTTTAAAATTGATCAGGGAATAACATTGTTAGGTGACACAGAGGAAACTGATGATGTTAGTAATTATGTATTTAAGAAGAGAAGCCAACAGGAGGAGGCTCTAGGTGTTGAAAATAAAATAGAAAGGAAGAAAGCAGACCAGAGATTGCATGGAGAACAACATGATCTCCAAGAAGTAAAGAAAAGAAAAAGGAAAAATGATGATCATATCCCACATCTGGAAGTCAAATCTGTTGAAAAGACAAAAGAAAGAAAGGAAACAGAGGAGGGATTGCCTAGAGAAAGGCATGCTATTCAAGAAGTAAAAAGAAGAAAATACGAATCTATTGATCAGATCTCACATCAGGAGAAGGAAGCCCATACTGTTAATAGGAAACAATCAGAAGGAAGGAAGAAGGCAAAGGATGGATTTTACAAAGGTCAGCTCAATCTTCAAGAAAAAAAAGAAAAGAAAAATGAAACTGCTGAGCTGGCTTTACATCTGGAGAAAAATAACAGCATGGATAAACATGCTCTGAAAAGAAGGATAAGTGAAACTGAAACGTTGAATGATTGCCTTTCAGATACCAATCTTGAGATTTCTAATAGGGTTGGAATGAAACTGGCTTCTGATGATTTTAATAAAGAATCTTTCTCAATTCATTCTGTACAAAATGATGGTACTCGGCATGAAGCAACTGAAAAGCTACACAAATCATTGTCAAATAAGAAATATAGAAAGACAGTTCAGATTGGTGCTGAGTCTGAAGATACAACTCAAACAGGACAGACAAAGGCATTTACTGGATCCCTTTTAACTACAGAACAGGCCACTCCTGATGAAGCTGGTTATGTGTCAGAAAAAGCAGACAAGTCAAAGAATGAATCTCCCTTGAAAGACCTTGTAGGGGGTAAAGTTCTTGGTATCAAATCTGACAAAAGTGTTTTTAAATCCTCATCAAAGAAAAAATCTGCAAAAGCTCTACACATTGAGAAGAATTTGAGTGGAAGTCTTCTGTATGGGAAGGAGGGTGCGGGCAACATCTTATCAGAGGAGACTGTTGAAGCTGGAAGAGAGGGATTAGCTAATGACAAATTAGCTCATGAGAAACAAAGTGTGGATTCCGGAAGCAGTAAACCATACACAGTTGATGAAGAAAGAAATATCTTAAATGCAAGGCTACAGGAAGGACATTCAGCTAAATCAGATTATGTTGAGGTGGGTGAATCAATTGGGCTGACAAGTGCAAATGAAGCATTAGCAGATGCTGGGAACCACTCATTTTTCAACAGTGGTGCTCCTGAGGAAAGTGAACTAACAGCAAATCAGAAAATTCAAAATTTAGATTATAGTGCCAATCTGACATGTAATCAACTGCAATTTGATACATGCCATGATTTCCATTTGGATGCCGTGCATTCAAATGATAAGTGTAAGTTGAGTCTTCAGAAGAAAGCTCCAAGTATTGCAGTGATTCCAGGATCAGATAGCACCCTCAAACATGTATCAGAAAATGTCGATGCAAATCTTCTCAATCTGAATGATGTTACTAATGTTCAAATTGGGATTTATGAGGAAATAGGGACCTCCAAAGTATCTGAACTCAATCTTGATGGTAATTCTGCTATATTTGATGTTGATAAATGCAGTTCACGGACAAAGGACAATGTTGACATTACTTGTCTAGCCTCTGAAACTAGCACATATTTTAGTAGAGGCTTGAGCACTGATGCGAATGTTGATGCAGGCACAGATTTAGTAATGGATGATGTTGTTTGCTCAAGTCCAAATTTCAAGCCCACATCTGATCGCATAGTTATCTGCAAGCAAGAAGGATTTATTAGACCTGGAACATCTGCATCATTAGGTTTAGAAGATCGATGTAATGATAGCAGTCAGCTAATGCCAATTACTGTCAGTGACCATGATATGAACTCATCTGACAAGCAAGCAGTGGGGGATGTGGATACAAATAGATATGATGGTAATCATACCTCTCATCTTGATGGAATGGGTGAATCTAAAGAGGATGATCAAGGATCTTCAGATTTGCTTTCTGTTCAAGATCAAGGGGGAAATTTTTATGAGAGAAATTTTGATTCACAGTTTCTTCTTCATCAACTAGTGAAGGATTTAAGGTCGATTGCAACAGGTCCATTCCACAGCATTAAATGGGATTTCCATGTGGATTTAAGTAGAGTCCTTTTGAGATTCAGGTCTCTAGTGTATGAGAAAATTCAGGATTCATCATATGCAGATACATCTGAGAATGTTGTGCCTTCTACTGGCATTGAAATGGAAGACGATAAGAAAGAGAACAAGGCAGCTGATAAGCCTTCAATGTCTTTGCTAGGTAATGTGGATGCTAATGGTGTGGATGCCTCCAGACCAAGAGAGGCTGCAGTTGCTGCCGTCTCTAACTTGGAGCCAGTTACTAAGCTTTCCAATAATACGAGTCAAACCAATGAAGCAGGCACACAAGCAAAGGAAAGCAAAAAGAAAAAAATTGTTGCTTGGTCTGATGGTCATTCAAAAAGCTCAAAGAAATCACACAGCTCCCCTGAGAAGTCTAGTTCAAAAATGAGTGTGAAAAGACATTCTGGCATTTCTGGAAGGGATTCGAGAGAGGCAGTTCGATATAAAAAGAGGTCCAGCCAGTCATCTGATTCTTCCAAAACCCTGGAGGAGCCAATGGCCCTCTCCATGAAATTTCCACAAGGTTTTGCCTTGCCATCAGAAGCACAGTTGAAAGCACGCTTTGTGAGATTTGGGCAATTAGATATCTCGGGAACCAGAATATATTGTCAGACAAACTGTGCTCGGGTTGTTTTTAGGTGCACATCTGATGCTGAAGCAGCTTATAAATATGCAATGAAGAATAGCTTGTTTGGTCAAGCTAATGTGAAATTTAAGCTTAAACAAATGTTTCCTCCAACAAAGGAAACTCCTTTGCCGCAGAGTGGTTCAGAATCACAGAACAAAGGGACTGATACATTGCAAGGCAATTCCAAAGCGTCCAAAGAAAGAAACATTAGGGAAGAAGTGCCTTTTGCAGTGCCAGATGTGAAGTTAGACACGTTGGAAGCAAATATTCAAGATGAACCTCCTAAATTACCAGATACTGAGACGCATGATTTGTGTTCATTGTTACCATCTGAAAGACCTATGTCTGCAGAAGCATCTGATGATTGTCCTTTAAATGAGGCTTACACGTCACCCTTAATCCAATTGAAGTCCTGCTTAAAAAAGCCTGATGATTCAGGGAATATTAACATTAAGGAATCAATACGTGTAACTTTTCTCTTAGACAAGGAGCATAGGCCTGATATAAATGATATGAAATCTGGATTTTCTCAAAATGAAAGTTGTGATTCTGTGCCAGTTGTAGACCCTCAAAATAGTGCAGTAGCACCTGAACCACCAGATATTTCCAATCAAATGATGTACCTTCTCAAGAAATGTAATGAAATAGTCGGTGACATTAGAATCTCTATGGGATATGTACCATATCATTTATTCAGTTCTAGTACTTGAGGAAGCTCATTTGTAAAGAAAGCATCAAATCCTCATAAGTTTTAGTGTATACTGATGGTTTACCATGCCAATTTCACCAAAATACCAAGGGATTCGGTTCAATTATGCAACTTTTCAGGGCGACTTATAAAATTGGAAGTTCTAGAAAGCAAGCGAGTTGTTCTTTCTAGCACTAGAGGAAAGGAGTTTAGTTGTTCTTGCCTGTTTCTCCCTTCAATCAATGATGGCCGCGGTCATGTTTTGGACATAGATTTACATGTGAATGTTTTTGGTGTGATAGCCACTTCAGCTTGATTTGGTGAGAGAACCTTGGTTAGTCATATATGATTTTGCATGGTACGCATTAGGTTAAGTAATTTTGCATCCATCCTTCAACATTTATCCTTACATTTAACTTAAAAGATTAATGGCAATTGTAGAGTTTGATAGATAAATAAGTCTTAGTGTGTGATTATGATATGATATATAATGCCTTAAAGATCCATGAATGATTAAATAGTCGACAGCAAGGATTGGAATAGTAAGATTTAATGTAACAGACAGCTAAGAACTCTTGTGGGAACTGGCTGGAACATTTCTTAATTATTGAAGGCATGCTTCGTTAGACAAGTGCAGTTATTTGAGGGGGAATCTATACCCAAAATATGGTATTAAACCTTTCAAATACTTTGAGAATGTTGGTGTATCTATCTGTGGAATTCTTGTATATGACGCCTGCTTTGTTGTTAAAAAACCTTGCCCTTGGGACTTGTTTTGATCAAGATTTGATGATGCTTAAGAGGCTTTTTGTGGTACGATTATGTAATTTAGTGTCCGAAATTCAAGACAGGAACATATTTCACATGAAATAGCACATCTAAGGGAAACCAAATTGTATTTATTTGAAAGAAAATCGGTTTTGTTTCCATTGTGTCTAAATCTTATGAATTAGAAAACTCTTTGTTGGCATTGTTTAGTTCTGTCCTGCATGCATGCGGTGCTTGAATTCATTGTATTATGTGGTCTCATTGAGGGGCTGGGTTACCGATTTGTACTTGTTTTTAAAGGTGCACATAATTGATTACAATGCATAAGATATTAGAATTTCATGACAAAAATGATATATCATGCTTGTGCTCAATTTATTTGCTTTCCCTTGCCTTGTAAGTTTGTAACTGAATCCTATATTGAAAATTAAAAATCATATATGCCTGTTACGTGTAATTTGTCTCTTTTGCTTCTATATCTTGATCTTTTGTGGTCCTGCAATGGAAGATTTTTATTGCTGATGATAAATTATTTAAATCCGAGACTTAATTCAAGTGAAGCAAATTTTAGCTGAATTATGATATAAGGTTTGCCAATGTAGCTGAAGAAATGATTTACATAAAACCCGAGTAGAGGAAACAATTCTTCCTTAGCAATCTGCTATCAGGGAATTGATGGTCAATGGTCCTGGTTTGAGTTGATTTTACATCTAATACAAATGTTTTCCTTCACTAGTTATTAATTTAGCATTTATTCTAGTGTAGACCAACTCTTTAACCGAAGACAAATTTGCCTTTTTTTTAAATTTTGGGTACACCCACATTAGGTTTTCTGATCTAGTTTGCCTTGTTTCTAAATTTGATTAGGGCTTGATTTCCCTTAGCATACTTTATAGCTTTATTTTCTCTTTGGGTACACCCACATTAGGTTTTTTGATCTAGTTTGCCTTGTTTCTAAATTTGATTAGGGCTTGATTTCCCTTAGCATACTTTATAGCTTTATTTTCTCTGGGGTTTGTGTCATTGTCACCTTTTTAACCACTCTACCTAGCTATCTTTGTTTGCCTTAAGGGTTTCATGTTTTGATTTGATCATTTACTAATATATTTATATTTCTTGTAGCTAAATTGTTTGATTTATGCCATGAGCTAACCAAGACCCTAATCTTCCTTTGTGAAGGATTGCTTACCTAAAATCTAGCATTGCAACCCAATCCAATAACAATTATGTATTTCCTTATGCATATGACAATTTAAAGGATCACGAAGAACATGATTATGACTTTGATGCATATAGAGCTCTCTCTCTCTCTCTCTCTCTCTCTGGAGTTCAAATGCTTATCGGGTGCACTTACTAATGTTCAATCTTCTCAACACTTCTCTATCCTTTCATATTAGACATAAATGAGTGCTCCATTTGGAATAAATATTCTTCATGGTATTTGTTGGCTTCTTCCAATGATGTATCCTCTCACCTTTCATCCTCTTTTGACCCTCCTATAGTTACAAATTGAATGAACACTACCATTCATGTTGTCACCCGTAGTGTGATCTCCCGCTTTGGTATTCTCTCAACTTTTCCCTCCGTTATTGTTCCATCCACATCCCATCTTTCTAAGCATATACCTACAATATATTCATGTCACTTGTAATATTCCTCCCTTTCAACTTATGTTTGCTTTACTTTGTGTTGTGCTTATTCATTGGATACCCATGCAACTATCTCCTTTATCACATACTCATTATATCGCCTCCATTGTTTCCCACGCACCTCATACAATTATTATATCTTGTAACCTAGATACATTATTGCTAGACTTTACCAACCTTACAAAAAAGGTGCATGATATGCTTTACAACAACGATTCTTATGACATACAATCCTCCATATTATACACTTACCTTGAAAGTTATCACATATCCATGGCCCCCTAGTTTTGTTGCACCTGAATCTAATGTTCACTTGCAAGCCTTCACTATTGCCATTTGAATTTTGCATGTAAGGATAAGATCTCACCCAAGTGATTTCCAAGAACCTTAAACAATTATGCTATTTTTTTTATTCTTCCCCTAGTTTCATAGGTTCTATTGATAAACTACCTAATGCATTCTTGAAATATTCTCATATTGACTTGTGCTTGAAAAGAGAGATTATTTTATTTACTTTCAATCACTTCATGGTAAAATAAAAGACCAATTTGATGATGGTGAGCTACAAATTATTTTCCTTGAGAGACTTTTACCTATTGTTGAGAACAAAGATCAATTTTATAATGGGCTACCACACGTAGGGTTGCATGGTATTGAAATAAAAGTGCAAGAACAATAGAATATTGATTCATACTTTGGGTTAATATCATTTTAACCCTTACAAGAGGTCCTATGGAAGTACACATATACTGTCATGTTATTCCTATTTTAGACATTTTTCATATTACTTGGTAAACCATGGTATGAGCACTTGAGAGATAGGCCTTTTGTTGTATATGATCATCTTGCTAAGGTGCATCATTTTATTTTGGATACGAACCTACATAGGCCCAAGGAACCCCCTTACAGAAGTGAGAAAGAACATTATGCATTTAAAGAGGTTAAAGAATTGAGGAAAGAAAAAATGAAGTTAACATGACATACAATCATACTAGGCACATGTTATCCACTCTTTTACCTAATAAGGATAAGGTTTCTACATTGAAAAAATTAGTATTCTTGCTAAAGGCACTACTTCATGGATTCTAAAGAAAAATGTTGTGGTTCAACAAATTCAAAATTTATTGGATCATCTCTAAAAAATCCTATAATATTGGTAATGAAGCACCTACAATTCTACTCATTGGTAGTATGTTCACTAAAAGTAATATCTATTATTAAGAGAAAATACATGTAAGTAAAGAAGAAAGCCAGTGCTTGAGGAACAGATTACAATGCTAATTTTTTAGAGAAGGATGACCTCTTAGTTGATGATTTCCCTAAATATGTTCCATGAGACTTTGTACATTGTCATGCTATACATTTTAAGTGTTCCCATTGATTATTATGGTTTTATGTTATCATTTCACCACCTATATTATTGCCATCTTTTAGTATCATTAATACATTATTTATTGTGCATCTTCTCTTCTCTTTTCACATTCTATTTAGGCTTTATGTTTTGTTTTTCCACTTGGGGTATCTTTCCTACATTAAATTTATGATTTCTTATGTCGTGATGAGCTCCCATGATTTCCTATGTTTCTTCATTAGTTTTACCATTCATTCATACATCTCTTGTTTGACTTTCATGTCCTCCCATGCTCTATTTTTAAAGTCTACGTCTACACATGTTTTCTTGTTGTTTTTTGTTAGAATTAGGTGTTGTACACTTTGCATAATATTTAATTTATTATTATGTCTGTGGTGCACCTAGGGGGACCTAGAAGTACGTCCATCACTAGGAGTTAACATACTTGGGCCACTTTATGTGTTGTATGTGATGCAGGAGCATCTTGAGTTCTTTGACAATCCTGATCAACCAAAAATATGTTTGTTTTAGTTCAGTAGATAGTTGGAGGCTGCTCGGTAAAGTGCTCAGTAACTGCTGTTGCTCGGTTACTTTTTCTGTCTTGCTTTACTAACGGGTCTCAGTGGATGTTCTGGCTGCTCGGTTGGTTCTTCACCGAGTTGTCTTTGTTGCTCGGTTACCTTCTTACTGAGTCGTTGCTGTTGCTCGGTTGGTCTTCACCGAGTTGTTCCTGTTGCTCGGTCAACTTCTTACCGAGTTGTTTATTTTGACGTTGGATCTTCTGGCTGGCTCCTGCATTTAATTTACGTAGTGTAAATAATGTGGGATCCCTCATTGGGATGTGTCTGGACCTAAATCTGGGTATTTGCTGTTTCCTATGTTGGATCTTTAGGATCTGAGTACCGACCTCTTTGGTGGACTCTTGTATATATTTGGTTTTCTGTTCGTAGATTAAGGGGATCAGTTTTGGGATAGTAGATTAAGGGTTAGCATTTGGATGGCAGGTCTGTGACCTCACATGTATGAAGATTACTCTGTAAAATATGAATGTATATGGCCAAAACTGGGAAGGCCTTACAACTCGACATGTAATAAGTTTGACGAATTAATATGTTTCTTCTCTCCCTATCTATGTTGTTGCTTCCGTGTTGTTCGTCAGGGTTGGTTTGGATAGCTGGGAGTGCCTTGGGCCCCTGTTCTCTATACCCTCCTTACGTCAGGTGGTATCAGAGCGAAGGTGAGATCTAGGTTCCTTCTTGTAAGCCCTAACCCTAGTGGTTGATATTGTTGTGGGGTAGCAGTTTGTGATCTGACCTACAATTGGAAAGGGTTTCAAGTTGGTTCGTGGGAGAGGAAATGCAGATCTAGGTCTAGCTGATATGTTAAGATAGATGGCTACAAGATTGGAAGCTGTTGAGACATCCCAGCGTAGAGGAAGACATCTTGAAGATGTTTGTTATGATGAATTAGAAGAAGTGCAAGGAGAAGCTGAACCTGCACCTGTGATGGATTAGGAAGAAGAGAGATTCCTGCAAGCATTGACAAGCTTGAACTCCACACCTCAGTTTAATCCTCCTGAGTATAGTGGAAAATTGGATTTTGATGAGTTGATAGACTGGATAACCGAGATGGAAAAATACTTTGAGTATGAGAATGTACCAGAGGAGAATAAAGTAAAGATTGCAAGTACAAAGTTGAAAGGCCATGCATCCTTATGGTGGGAGCATCTGCAATTGGATCAAAAGAAGAAGGGTAAAGACAAGATCAAGGTATGGGACACGATGATAAACAAATTGAAAGACAAGTTTCTACCTTGTAATTACCAGATTAACCTAGTTAGGAGAATGCAAAGTTTGAAGCAGAAAGATAGCTTGGTAAAAGATTACACCGAGGAGTTCTACAGATTGGCCATCAGATCTGGACATGTTGAAGACGAAGTGAAAAGAATAGCAAGATATCTGATTGGATTAAGAAGTTCTATACAAGATGAGATCAACTTGGTAAAGATGTAAAGCATTGAAGAGGCATATGAGTTTGCCCTAAAAATTGAGGAGAAATTGAACAAAAGATATGAACAAAGGCAAAGAGGAAGAGGTGGTAGATTCCCCAGAGGAAGAGGTAGATCTCATAGAGAAAATAGTAGATCTAAACCAGACAAGGCAAATTCTGACACATATCAAGACAAAGGAAAGACAAAATGGAAAGGTGGAAGTTCATTTCGAGGAAGAGGCAATTACTCCTAAGGTGGTTATAGCAGAAGAGGGTTCCAAGGAACTTGTAACAATTGTGGTGAAGAAGGGCATTGATCTTTTGAGCATACACATGCAAGCAAGATATTTGGTACTAGCAGAATGCTTTGGTGCAAGAAGAGTCACCGAATGAACCTGATAAGGAAGGAAATCTAATGCTCAGAAGGATACTTTGGAGTGAGAAAGATAAACAAGATCCTGTCAGGAAAATTTTGTTCAAGACTAGATGTAGAGTTGCAGACAAAGTTTGGAAGGTAATTGTTGATAGTGGAAGCTCAGAGAATCTGGCATCTAAGGAAATGGTCACAAAGTTGGAGTTGGAAAGAATGAAGCACCCGAAGCCCTATCAGATTTCATGGATCAAGGATGGGCATACATTAATGGTGAGTGAACAATATTTTGTGAATTTGAAAATTGGAAAGTATTATGATAAGATATTGTGTGATATTATGCCAATGGATTGCTATCATATTTTGTTGGGTAGACCTTGACAATATGAAAGACATGCTATACATGATGGAAGAGTGAATAGATATACTATTTGTTAGGAATAACAATCCACACGATAAGTGGGGGGGGGGGGGGGAATCAATGGNGTGGGGGGGGGGGGGTGAATCAATGGTGATATATATTATTAAATTTTAAACTTTATAAACCAAAACTGTAATGTAAATGATAACACAGTAAATGCCAACACAATAACACAATACTTGTTGTTGAGGAAACCCTGTTAAAAGTAAAACCCCGGTGGGAATTAGCACCCACAAATAATGTACTAAGAGTATAGTATCCCTGTTAGGAGCTTATTACACCATTACAGTACACAGTCCCTGTTAGGAGACAAACCTTGTTAGGAGTCAAGAAAACTAGGAGGCTCACTGCCTAAGCACATTGCCCAAAGAAGGTTAAAGCCATTCTCAAGGATTCACAATCCAAACAAGTGTATATATGAATATACAATCTAGTGAACTGTCTGATAGCAACTGTCTTTGCTTGGTCAGTTCCAATGAAGTATTCTAATCACAAACTCTACTCTACATCCAACAGCCAAACAAGCCTCACAACTTTCACTTCTCTTCTTTCTCAATCTCTCCCACTACCACATCTTTCCAAAAGAAAAGATCACTCATATATACCCTATTACAATAATTCATTAGGTCGGCCAGTTAAGCTTTCCTAATACATAAATAATTAATTAAGTCGGCCAATTAGGCTTTCCCAATATACAAATAATTGTTTAACCCTTTGCTAAGATACACATGGTACCTATAACAAGTAAACATCAAATACAATCAATCAGTTATGCTCCCATATCCGCAATCCATGCTCACAATTCATATTACACGCTACATGTATGAAGTCAGCCACCAAATAGGTCTCCTCTATAATACACGCCATAGCTGATGTCACCAACATGCTCATGCAAATTGATCAATACCCAATGTTCCTCAATATGTCCTCTTTCATCTAGTAAGCTTGCATCACTTGAAATATCTTTGTCAGTAAGATATACCCAAATCATAGAGACCTGCTCTGTCAAGCATCACAGTTACAGTCCAGAAACCAGTCTTCACTAAATCAACTATAACATCCTCAATATGTAACATAAAGCCAAGCGACCTTAGGAATAAGGTCAACACACATCCTTCTTCATATAACCAACTTTGATCATTCTAAAACATCTGTACAGTGTCTGTACACTTCTGCCAGTCAAGTAACCAGTTTGTCTTCTTCACAGAAACATATGTTGACATCAGTGAATAAACATGAATATCAACAACATGAATAGTATCCAAATCTGATATCATCCAACAATCTCCCCCTTTGGCATTGATGAAAACATATGGGAAAATCCATCAACCCAAAACCAACTCAAAAATACTTTCTCCTCTCAATACAATCTTCTCAATATCCTCAACACAAATCTCCCCAAAACATTAGGGATTTTCACATAGATTCCTTCCCACATAGTTATGGCAATGGAAAAGGGTGCCATCACTCATATGTAATCTTCTGTAGATTTTTCAAATCTTCATAACAACATTAAGGTGCAAGATCACCCAAATGTGCTCTAGTGTTCCTTCGATTACTCCCCCTAAGGAGTAGATCCATACATCAAGTCCAAAAAATGATATAGCTTTGAAAGCCACTAGACTGATGCATATCTGCATCAATTAATTATCACAAGGAGGGGATCTGACTCCAAGCATGCTTCTGAGATACTCAAAAGCATCTTTTGGAAATTTTTTTGTAAATATATCTGCTATCTGTTCCTTTTTACTATTATATTCCATTTTTATTTCTTTCTCTGCTACCTTCTCCCTCAAGAAATGATATTTAATAGAAATATGTTTAGTCTTTGAATGCATTACAAGATTCTTCAGCATATTCACTGTGTTGGTGTTATCACAATAGATAACCACCGATTCTTCAAAAATTATTCCAATGTTCTTCAACATTTGTCTCATCCAAACAACTTGTGTGCAATTTATTGTAGCAACAACATATTCTGATTCAACAGTAGATTGAGCAATACAGTTCTGCTTCTTTCTCAACAAAGAAACCAACCTTTTCCCAAGGAAAAATGCACCACCACTAGTACTCTTTCTGTCATCCACATTACCTGCCCAATCAACATCAGTATAAGCCTGTAAAATAAAATCATCTAATTTTTTATGCCATAATCCATATTTTGTTGTTCCTTTCAAATATATGAAAATTCTTTTCACAGAAACAAGATGTGTTTCTTTGGGATCTGCTTGATACCTTGTCATAATACCAACTGCATTGGTAATATATGGTCTAGTGAGCTAGATATTGTAGACCACCAATCATAGATCTATACTTTTTTTGATCTACACTTTGAGTCTCATCATTACTAGTCAATTTATGTCCAGTCACCATAGGTGTTCCAACAGGTTTACAATCTTCCATTCCAAACTTCTTCAACATTTCCTTAAGATACTTGGTCTGAGATATAAAAACACCATTCTTACTCTGATTAATTTGCAAACCAAGAAAAAATTTCATTTCACCAATCATTGACATCTCAAATTCAGTTTCCATTTCTTTAGAGAACTTCTTACTCATCCTATCATTGCCTCCAAAAATGATATCATCCAACAATTCATTAATTGATTCATACTTCATTCTAGGAAATACAACCTTCATCACAACAGAAAACACAAAGAATGCAATCCATATCATAATAGAAAGTACACCAAACTCTTCACCATAAAATGATCTTGTTCTTGTAGGACCACATAGATATGTAAGCACCAAATCCAACTTCCTTTTTTCTCAATAAGATTTTCTTTTTAAAAATGCTTCTGGTCTGCTTCCCCATAACACACTCTCTACACATAGTGTTAGATGGATTTACAATCTTAGGTAGATCTCTTACAACATTAGTCATACTTGCCTTCACAATGTTATCAAAGTTAACATGAAAAAATCTTCTATGCCACAACCAAATGTAATCAACATTCGCAATAAAACAAGTAGCTTCAGATGTATTCAATTCAAATACATTACCTATAGATTTAGTACCAGATGCGATCAAATCTCCTGATTTACTTCTGATAGAGCATTTTCCAGTAATAAATTTAAACTAATAACCTCTGTCCACTAGCTGTCCAACACTCACTAGATTATGCTTAAGTCCATCAACAAGTAATACATTGTCAGTATTTGTCTTTCCATCCAGAGAAATAGATCCTGCTCCAATGATAAGTTTAGGAGTATTGTCACCAATCTAACAACACCACCATCATATATTTTCAAACTCACAATTTTTTTTTTATCTCCACTCATATGATGTGAACAACCACTGTCTATAACCCATTCAAATTTCTTTTCAACACAAGATACTAAGGCTTTTTCTTCATTTATAGGTTCATCATCCTTTATAGCAATAAATCTAATTTCATCATAGTCACCATCATCATCAGAAATACCCTCACTAGCATAATAACATTCCTTGTCTTTAGGATACTTTGATGTGTAAAACTTAGGTTTATGCTTAGGAACCCTTGTAGGCCATCTAGATGCAAAATGACCAATCTTGTTACATGAAAAATAATTCAAAGGTAATTTGCCTTCAAATTTTACCCTTACATCTCTTCTCTCTTCTAGTGATCAATGCTACCACTTCATCTAGCTTTCTTTCTTCCTCCTGTATCTGTTCCCATTCCTCAGCATAGTCTCCAAGCTCTTCTCTCAGGTCACCATTGTTGGTGCACGCAATTCCAGATAAGATCTTTTTGTTCTTATGCATGGTTGCATGAATGTTGACTTAACTTTAGGTAAAGTATCTCCCAATTTTGCGACCTCAAAATTAGTTATTTTTCCAATCAACATCTCTCTAGCAAAGTTTGGTGTCAAAGGTATAATCTCCTCTATAACTTGTACTTCGGTTCTATAAGAAGGTGTCAAAGATATGAGTATCTTTGAAATCACTTCTTCTAATGCCAGTAACCACTTCAATAATTATCTGTCCATATGCCCTAATGTTCTCATCTTCTCTCATCTTCAGTGATTCAATCTTTGTCTTCCAGTTTTGTAGCTTTGCATGTTTAGTAAACTTATCTCCTTCATATAGTGCCTCCAATCTTGTCCAAATCTCATGTGCAGAGTCCAAGTCTTTTACTTCTGTGGATTCACGTTCAGAAAGTGCGTTGATCAATGATTCCCTTGTAACCATATTACATGAAAATAGTTTATTTTAATCTTCAGTAGCTTTCTCCAATTCATCCTCAGTCGTTATCTTCTCATTCTTCTTTGTAATCATCCAGTAGTCAATTCCCAAACATAACAAATGTGTTCTCATCTTGTTCTTCCAGCTGTCAAAGTTTTCAGGATCAAAATTCAAACTATCCTTCCTGTAGTAAGACATATTTAGGACCACCTCAGGCTGTTAAGATTTCTCTCTAAGGACCAGTAGCTCTGATACCTGTAAGGAAACTCAGGTACAGAAACAACTTCCTACACTAATCTCTTTAGGAAAGTATTGTGCAAATTCTTTTAAATCCTTACAATTTCAGATTTGTTAACTACTTTTAACAATAATATTGCAGCCACATACCATGCATATATAAAATAGAGAATGACACAATGATTTACCCTGGGGAAAACCTTTTGGTGAAAAACCCCAGCACTCCAAAACCTGCACAATGTATTATCTTCAACACAATGGTTACAACACACTTGCACTACAAGTTCTTTTAGAAGACAATCGACACTCTAAGACAAATCCAGTAGCACCAGATCATACCAACAATACACTCTTTTTGTATCATTTCCTGTAACCCTAAAAAACACTTATATCATGCACTTTCCTTTTTAGGGCAACTTTCAAGGATAGTCGTATTAGGGTTTTACCATTCTCTGAGAAAATAGGAACCCTAAATTTTTTTTCAGGCCGATGCCCTGAACCCCACGGTTGGGAACAAAAGAGGAAGAGTGTAAAGTACTCAACTTTATCAGTTGCCACATGTCTTGCATGTCTTCACCTGTCATTGAAATCTCCTAGAAATAGCTCTTACATGTCATAGGAATCCGTCATAACCATTTCAGCCATG
>MU226828.1:548668-559569 GCA_018584345.1 Thuja plicata | reverse complement strand
CAAAATGCTGACAAAAAATCACTTTGACATTAACTTTTTGTGGGATCAAATAAATTTATTTGAAAAACCCAAATATAGGATGATAGTACTCCGAGAGAGCTTTCCAATGATTATGAGTTTTATATATTGAGTTTATTAAGACTTTTCTTTTTAAGTTTTACTAAACATAGGTTGTCTGACCATTTAGCGACTTCTTTGTTCGACACTTCTGGAAAAATAGTAAATTAGGAAAAAAAATTATGAAAAATATCTAGGAAATAGGTATTTATGTTACCTTTCTATCAAAAAAAGAATAAATGAAATTTGATATATAGAGATAGAGTTAGAGCGATAAAAGTGAACCTATGTCCAAATTATAATTAATGTCACTTCATAACTCAATAACATATTAAATATTCAACCAAATTGAATGAAACCAAATGGATTCCCTAGACATTTGTGTTACAAATCTAAATTCAAAATAATTATATTCTTATCAATTTTATAAAAAAAGTTATGTTGATCAAAGTGAGTGTCACTCCTGAAAAATCTTGATTTTTCACAAAAATAATTTTTGAAGGAGAAGGAAAAATGGATACAAATAAATTCCATTTAAAAAAAAAAAATATATTTATAAACTAGAAAAAAAATGCTAAAATTCACTAGTTTACGTCATCTTCAAATTCTTAATGGTTTAATGACAATATATGTTCGAAAGTGAAATTTTTTTTTAGAATGTTCATTTCAGTGTCAAAGTTGGCCAAAAAGTGGGACACAGTTTTGTGGGATCACCCTCAAGAGAAATCAATAAGATCACATTTAAGTATAGGTTTCTTATACCAATGATGGATGATATAATGGATTGTTTGAGTGGAGCAAAATATTTTACTAAAATTGATTTGAAGAGTGGATATCATAAGATTAGAATTAGAGAAGGTGATGAGTGGAAGACTGCTTTCAAGACAAAAGAAGGTTTGTATGAGTGGTTGGTTATGCCTTTTGGTTTAACTAATCCACCAAGTACATTTATGATGTTAATAAATGAATTCTTGAAGAAATTTTTGAATAAATGTGTGATTTTATACTTGGATGATATTTTGATATTCAGTAAGACTAGAGAAGAGAATTTGATGCATATAAGACAAGTGTTGTAGAGGTTGAAAGAGGAAAAGTTGCTATTAAATCTGAAAAAGCGTTCCTTCATGAAAGAAGAACTTGTCTATTTAGGTTTTGTGATTTCAGCTGATGGTTTCAAGATGGATCCTGAGAAGGTTGAAGCTATACTTAGTTGGCCTACACATGAGAATGTCAGTGAGGTAAGATTGTTTCATGGATTGGAAAGTTTTTACAAGAATTTCATCAGAAATTTCAGTTCTATTTGTAATGCTATGACTGAGACAATGAGAGGAGACAAAAGAGAATTCAAATGGACACATGGAGCTGATAAGAGTTTTGAGACTTTGAAGTAGAAGGTTGCTGAATTTCTGGTGTTAGCCTTACTTGATTTCAATAAGGTATTTCAAGTTGAATGTGATGCAAGTGGAAGTGCAATAGGAGATGTGTCACTAACAAAATTTCTCCCAATTTTTGATGACCATAGATCGATTTTGTGACAAAAAAAGGTTGATCTGTCGACCAAAGTTGACGTGGAAGTTATTTTGTCAAAAATTACGACGAATGACATATTCATTGTAAAACCGACGATTGAAAGGTTGAAAGAAGGGCTCCATGAGAGATGTTGTGTGCACCTTTCATCCTAAGCCCTTTTCATAGTCATTCGATTTTACGACGTGAAACCTATATAAATGATGTTATTGTTGATGCAAGACCGTCAAAACAATGACAACAATTTGTCGATCAATTGTTCATATTTTTTGTACGCAACCCTTTCAAAACTAATGTAGTAGCTAAAGATCTACTGAAGAAAGTCAAGGTGCACATTTATATCTAAATGGCATACTACCTTCACTGATTCCTCTAAATTATCTTATTATTTGAATGCAAGATAATTTGGGCAGGTTGCTCAAAAATACTATATTAAACTCAATTTTCATATTGGGATGACTCTTTGCATGCCATGTTTGCAGGCATACCGATTTACTAGGTGATATAGACCAAGTCAATCTCTCAATACAACTTCTGTGATGCAAGTTCTGAATATTTATAGTACCCTTTGAATGACCAACTATATTCTTTGGCAGTAGTATCATTTACTACCATTTGTTGAAACTTTATACTCTAATTTTGTTTTTAATATTTATCAATTTGAGGCCTATACGACTACTGAAAAAATAAATATAATTATTTCTTTTATAGAAACTTCAACTTGAAATCCACACCTGCATTCAAGCCATTATCCATAAATTATGGGTGATAATATTTAGAGCACAATCACAATAAGGTAAATCTTGCAAACTTTAAATTGAAAGCAAAATTAATAGTAAGACGCCAAGGGTTTAGAACCAACTATTTGTGACTATATAAGTTCTCTTATTGAGTTCAACAAAGACAATGTTAGATAGTTGTATCCAACTTGGGGTAAAAAAACAATACCCAATAGGCAACTTAGCCTTAGTCATTACATATTAATTGTGTTTCTCCTTTCTAGGTGTAATTAAAGTTTTCTCCATATAAACAAAGAACTACTAAAGAATTTATTGCTAAAATCTTAAAAATCCTTGATTTAAAATGCACAAACACCTTATGGTAAATACTTAACTAATAACTCAATACATTCTAGAAAGTTTACCTACTTTTAAAACTTCAAATTAACTAATGAATCTTTTTTTTCTACATAATTTCCTAACTATAAATCTTTTAAATAATAACTTGTACTTTTAATTACAATCTATCAGAAATTTTATAAGGACACACAGCTCTTCCAAGCCATTTTACTATGAAAGTGTTACAGATCCATTGCTTCTGCATCTTGTTTGGATGAAAATACTATTGTGGGAAAAAATTGTAGATTCAAATGAATCAACTTGATAATGCCGAAGTATTTTAAAGCCTCTCTTCAAGTGGAAAAGAAATGAATGTTATAGGAAGATTTGATACGTTACATATACAACTAGGCTGAATGGAAATTAGAATAATATGACACCTTTTTCCTTTATATAGCTTATTATTATAAAATATTTGTTGTACATAACCTATCACAAGTTATATGATATTGTTCTCTTGCACAAGTTATTTAATCACAAGTGATTCTAAAACATAACACTCTGCATTGAAGTAAATTACAGGAGTGTGTATTAAATTGAAACTCTAGAACATTGTTTTGGATTGCTATTATGAGCTTTTGCCGAACTTTTCAGCCTACAATTATTAGTACTATATCTATTTTTGTTCTGCATGATAATTTGTATCATGGAATGCTATGATTCTAGGATACATCCAGCCAAATGTAGTGGAAAGGTGTAAATGTTGCCTGTGTAGCCTTTGGCCTCCCAACTTGTGCCAAAATAAGAGTGTAAAAGCATGGTATAGACATCCACCATGGGTAGGAATTTTGTAACATGTTGTAGCTCCAACAAACCTGGTATAAATGTATATGCATTGATAGGGCATGTGAATTGTTTGACAAATTTCCTTGTTTGTAGGATATAAAGAATCTGGAAGCAAGGAAAAGTCACCTAAACTATTTGATAGAATGTCTCAAGGAGAATCATTCTCTTGATTACAATATTTTGACAAAACGGATTGTTGAAAAGATTTTAGAAGCTTCATAGAAAATGCAATTGGCAGCTGTAAAGCCAAACTCTACAACCTTTTCCAATATCCCCCCCAGCTTATAGAGTAATTTGCATAACACAGGTCATTGTAGTTAAAATTCTCCATGTAAAAAAATGCTTCTTGATTTCAGGAACTTAATTTTTACGTGAAATACATTTGTGAATTGTCAGTTTGTTCTTTCAGCATTGAAAATTACTAAACAACTCAAACTTTGCAGGATTTGGTGCCTTATATTACTTTTCCAAAATGGCCCTACCAATTTTGGCAGGAACTATACTGCGATGCAACCCTTGTTTTGAAATATAGATAATTTTTAACAGAAATATAAACAATAATATAGAAGCACATGCATCAAATTAAAAAAATAAACATATTCCACGATAAAAAAAAACATTGAAAAAAAGAAATATATTCTTTGTTTTGCAAATTAATAGAACTTGATACATTCAATTACAATATGAGCTAATACAACTATTTTTAAAGAAAATTTCCAATATAACCCTACTATAATTTGAATCCTAAACTCTTTTAAAATGATTTGTTGATGGATCAATAGATAGATTTCATAGAAGAAACAATGGAAATGCAATTAAGGGACCCTAGAAGCTAAGAAGAGTGCCCACAATAGAACACCAGATTTCATAAATCTAAGAGCATGGGTGAAGGCTTAGCTGCATGGATAGACAGTCTCTTCCAGATCACTCCAATGCTTCTGGCCATTCATTCAACTTTCTAGTATCAAATTATTGAGTCCCTCACAATTCATCGAGTGAAGACTTCATTGTCTTCTTATGACTTTTCAAGTGCAAAATTTTATAGTCTTGCATCACAAATCTTGTTATCATAATTGGTTTTGTAGACTCCAAGCATAGAATACTTTGAACCATGAGAACGTGTGAAGACATGTACATGATCAAATAATTCAATCTTTATGACTTCATTAAAGGTTTACAATATTTCCATAATTATCAAGGTTACTAGGATATAGGGGTACTTCAAGAATCTAGAGATTGGTACCAGTAATAGTACATTTAATTTTTAAAAATAGGAGATGGGGGAAAATAGGGGGATCGACGATGAGTCTGACCTCGAGATTGGGCAGGATGATCTGATGCCGCTTGGATTTTGGACCATCATATCAGCAGATTTAGATTCTATCCCGAGGGACAGAGTAGGATAGCTATATTGGCTTTTGATGGCATTGGAAGAGGGGGAGGAGATGCTTGTCAGTGCTTTGTCTTAGACAATGCTCTTCACATGGGTATTCTTGGAATTTAGAATATTCTTATCTATTCGCAGTGGTCCTTCAAATCCAGACACTAAGATTTGAAGAGCGACAAATTTTTTGACAATAGAAAATAGTGAAAATACTATTCAATGAGAAATAATTGTGCTATGTCATAAGTGCAAGCTTAAACATTTGTTGTAATGAAAAAAGTAGTGATCACACATTAAGGGATAGTGAGATCAAGAAAGCCTATGAAAATAAAAAACGATCATAATGCAAACCAAAAATTGATTCAAGGTTAGTAGCAACAAAAGAGAAATCTTTGACAGTCATAATATAATGAGAATGTCCTTAATGGATAGGCATGAAGCTTGGGTGTGTCAAAAAATAAGTCCAATGCACAAGAACCAACATCCAAAATAACCAAACCATTGGAGTAGTTATTATATTTTATCTCAAAAAGATTGATTTATGTTTATTCTATTTACTAATATCATATCATATCATATGTTTACCTTTAGCATTGGAAGCCTGAGGAACTTTAACTCAGCATCCATGGTATCCACTATTCACATGGATGGTGCCAAGATGATAGTCATCCAAAATGGGGTAAGAATAAAAACATGGCACGTACCCTAGTTCATAAAACTAAAATTAGCAATCTACCAATAAGATAGGAAACAACACCATCTGTAATAAAAGGGACCACAAATTGGAACCCCACTTCAACCACCACCTCACAAGGTGAACTATACTTGTGTTGTTTTAACTCTATTTAACGCATCTGATAATCTTACAACCATAATAATCGCTTAATGTTAGACATTTCAGGAGTAGTTAGTGCAACCTTCCCACTATGCATTCCTTCATAAGATAGATCAAGTATATTTCATATGCAATTCTCTGTAAATTGTTTTTCTAATTGATATTTGTTCAGGTTTGTAGACGAGCCATTCACTACTTCCAAGTGGACTTCCCCCTATTTGAATATTATGAGGGGAAATTTTTTAGTGTTATCTGTGTGTACATTCAGAACAATCTCACTTCTAGGGAAGTACATTAATCATTCTAATTAGAGAAAGCAATAAGTTCTCTGTGATTGTTAGTTTCAAAAAAATATTTAATAAAATTATAGATCAACCACCAAATGATGGTCAACAGTGAGCCTAGAATGATGATCCTAGTATAAATTTCAAAGTATTTTGTACTATGTTATTCCAAACAAAAATAAATTCAAACAAAAAAGAGCTACATTTGTTGAACTGAAACTTAGTCTGGACAAATAAAGGAAACTGAATTGCTTTGTAAAATAAAGAGCCATACAGAGAATAAGGGTTTCATGACTATTTTAAACACAATATTTATAATGGTTCTTCAAGGACTTATGCTTCCCATAGGGTTTTATTCACTATTTTGCAAGGTTCATCCATTGTTTTAGATAAACATTTGATGGACATGGATAAAATCACACATTATGCATGTAGAATATGTGTGTGCTAAAAGGATTTTCTGATGTTCAATACTGAACATAAGTATTAAGAAATAAGACAAAAGTAAAAGAGAATGTTTACTGCAGTTAGTAGCAACCATATAAAATTTAGCAGAGTCTACTTGACATCTATGTTGGCACCTATGATAGTCAAAAATACATTTATGATATTTAAACCAATCGACGAGTATTAGCTCCATGCCTTGCTAATATCAACAGTTTAACATTAGAAAAATATAGTATACAACTCGGTTATCTCACACTACAATTTTAGTGATAGTAGCTATTGGATGTGCATCTATAGGATCTCGATCTGCCGCTGATGGTGGGTGAGATGGTTTTGGGTAAGGGGTCAGATCTCCAATGGATGGCTCAATAAATGTCTCTTGAACTGCCCCTTCTATAATTGTTGATGTCGGGCAGGGTTACCATAATTCAAATAAGAAATGAAACTGATGTGCCTATATTTTTAATTTAATAGAAACTGATGCATATATTCATCAAACTTAACACAGTATTCATAAAAAAAAAAAGAAAATAGGAAAAAAAATATTACCATAATATGAAGAATTTATACTTAAAATCCAAACTAATCAAAGAAATATTAGATAGACGCTTACAAAAAAAATGCATGGATAGAGTCTGAATCAAATAATTACTTTTCTGAATCCAAAAAGGATGTCATGGTTATTCACTATGGCTGCTAAAACATATAATAAATTATTGTAATTTTTACAATTATCTTACTGATGAGCACTGATGATAATGGAGGATTGAATAGTTCCAACTGCCTTAAACACACTGGTCCAAAATTCTTTGATTCAAAACAAGGACACAGTGAGATATCGATAAGTGTGCAACTACAATTTTAGTCTCTGATCTTTCATTAAGAGTAATTGTATTCCCTTTGTTTCAAATGGCTTTTCTGGTCATCTATTTTTCAATTAGTTTTTTAGACCTTGCCTGCCTACATTGCTAAGCCCGTGATAATTTTATCGACTTTCTCTATCATTTATTTTACCATAAATTAGGGTAACTCCCTCATTGATGAAATTCTACTATAAAATCTGCGGTTTCTGATTTTTAGTTTGGAGATTGCAATTTGTTTGAAAGTGTAACATAAGAAAATGTGACATTTGAAATAAGTGGGGGAAAGATAAGATATTCCTCTTCCATCCCAAGATGCACAAATGAACGATCCAAATTGATTAACCCCAAGAGAAGGATCAATGCACAAATGAATCAATCATTTGGAAATGAGAGCAAAGAGGAAAGTCTTAAATTCTTGTTTCATGGAAAGGAATGTGTGATAGATTTAGAAAGATTGAAATGAATAGGAGAAAAGTACTAACCTTAAAGAATTGTAGATCAAATAATGCTATTTTCTGAGGTCTGTACTCTATTTCTAGGAAATCTAAAGTATGACCCGAAACTGAAACGTAGAGACGAACAAAACCCAGAAATATTTTTCCAATCCGACACCGTCTTATGAAAAAGGTCAACCTTGACCCACTAATCTCACCCCTAACCCAATAATCTCGACCCTGACCTGCACAGGTCCAACAGAAAATCTGTTCGCGGATCCCGATAGTTCGCTGGAAAGGGTATCCATATTTGAGTTCAAATCTTCAATCCTGAACCTATACCTACAAGAAAAAGAGATTTTTTTTTTTTGGGGGGGGAGGGGTTTTCCTTGGTCAAACCCTAGTTTTGGAATTAACCTCAAATATATAATTGAAATTGCAGAAGTAAATAAAGTTAATGAAACAATTTACCTTGCTCATGTAAAATTCCTTGTGGAGGATTCAAATCCTTGAATACACAAGTATGGATGCACAAAAATGGATGTAGAATGTAGAATTTAGGATGTAGAATGTGTAATGTCTCAAATCAATTGCTTGTAAATATTCAACACCAATCTTGAATGGATCTTGGAAGAGGAAGAGGCTTGGAGGAATGTGGATGGAGAAATCTTCAACATGAGGGCTCCATAGAGCTTGAATCTTTCAATGGCTACCAATGGATCTCCTTGATGAATTGGATGCTTGAATTCTTGAGAGTAGATGCTTGCTTCAATGGATTATTTCTTTCTTCAAGGGCCTTATGGTTTCATGCTTCTTTCTTGATGATGGTTCATGTGGTTAGAGAGTCTTTTGTGCTTAGAAAACTTAGAGAAAATGAGAGAGAAAGGCTTCCTTTTATATGAATTTAGGGCACAATCTTATAGAGAGGCCGACATAGGAGAATTAAATTCTAATTGGACCCATTCCCCTAGAAGAGGACCTATGTTAAATATAATTTAGGAATCATCATTTTGAAACCCAAAACAACCGACCCAGAAGCGGGAATTAAACTTCTTCAAAGATCGACATCCGAAAACTATGAGATCCTGAAATCTAGACCCTAGGTCAAGGTCAAGGTTGAACTTGACCTAGGTTAGGGGTGAGGTCAACCTTGACCTAGGTCAAGGGTGAGGTCAACCTTGACCCAGAAAGGTTGATTTTGACCCCGAGGTCAAAAATATCAGTTTTCAGTTTTGGATGTCAGAAACAAGCTGGAAAAGTGGGAAATGGGGTAGAATAGGGGAAAAAGCCAAATCTAATTCAGAGACCCATTCAAGGTGCTTTAAATGACCCCAAACCACTTACTTGGAAGGCTAAACTAGTCTACAATGGAAGTGCTTCCATTTTCCAACTATACATTTAGGCCCCACTTTAGCAAGAGTATGGACTCAATGCAAACTCTTGGTAAAGGAGATCATGAAGAAAAGATAATCTTATTGAAATCAAAAGGGACAAAGGAATCCTTAAGACCCTAGGGAATTAAGTCTTTATCAAGCCTAAGATCACAATAAGAGAGACATCACTGGTCAAAGAGAAAGAGAGAGAGAGAGAGGAGTGGTTAGCTTGCCCAGTAAGATGTGTGTATCTCACTGTGAACCACAAAAAGGATAGGATGGACCACCAAGCAAGCACTTGATAGTCACCCCATAAAGTTGTGTGCCTTTTGGAAGCTTTGTGCATGTATGTAGTGCATCTTTCGATGGCTTTTATGAAGTACCCATGGATCCATATCCTTATATCACCATGGAATATATTTGTAAAATGTGTATCTCTTCAGGATTTAGCAACTTATGTGCGTTACCTTCAGAGGATTTAGCATGCTACAAAAAAAAGGTTAGAACAAAAATGCATAATATAAAATGAGGGAGGCCATATATATGCCCCCTCCTTAAGATGGAAAAGTACATACTATTTTGACATGTTAAGGAAAGAAAAGAACAATGATAAAACCTTCTTCAACATCAAGAAAATATCCATAGACAACACCCAGTCCAAGCCAAGAAGGTCACAGCTCCTATGAGGCCATGGAAGGGATGAATGCAAAGATATATAATGCAAGAAGTGAAAAATTAACCCATGTGAGGGATATCATAGTATTCAGTTTCCAAGGTGAGAGATTTATCAACCACGGAAACCCAATGTCAAATAACAAAAATAGGTTATAATCAAGGACATAGATCCTCAATGCAAACCAAAATTTTCATGTATAATGGATATCACATAATAGATAGATACTGCTTAACCAAGGGAAAAGTGAATCCCAGAAAGATAGAAAAGAAGGAGATGTCATCCTTTCCCCCCAAGAGTGGGAACAAGGATGAAAGGGGACCTATTATATCGCTCACAATACTATGCAAGACAATGAGCCCAAAAAGATTAGGCTAACATTGTTTACATAATGTGGAGTTCCATAATAGGAACATAAACGTTATTTAGAGAAAATAGGATTAAAATACAACTCATTGCCAGATGATATATAAACAACTTTACTATCAATGAGTTGCCTAATCTTATAATGTAAAGCTTGAAATTCATGAGTAGAGTGATCATGAAATCTATGATATAAAAAAAAAGGAAGAGTCTTCAAGTGTGGACTATGTTTCTTTTTGCGTTTAGGTCTAGTAATCATCTTAGCATGAAGGAGTTTAGGCAAAATAAATTCTTGATCAAATTCCTTCACAGGGTCATCATTTTTTGAAGTGTTATTTGAGATGTTGGTAACATTAATGTGTTGTTGAGGATTAAATACCAATCCATAAGAATGCTCATGCCCCCCATTTTGTAAGGGCATTTGAATTCCCTATTTATGCTACCACATCCTTGACCATGGAATTCTTGTTTAACTAGTAAATGATAACCAGGACCATAATGAGAAGCCATATCAGAAGGATTCAATAGAACTTCAGTAGTCACTATGTCATTACTAGTAGGTTTGACAGATTCATAGTGGGTAGAAGCAATGATGAAGTTATTACGAAGGGAAGTAGAAGTAAAGACTCGTTGTTCAAACTCTCTTTGTTGCTTCATAAAATCAAGATCAGAAACCTTATATTATCCAATAAAGGTAGGATTAAAATTCAAGGTTCCCCAATCATCTCTAGGAAGAGCATTAGAGGAAGAAGGATTA
>MU226828.1:529332-545982 GCA_018584345.1 Thuja plicata | reverse complement strand
GTCATATCAATTTTGACAATATAGTAAAGATTAGTAATGTCAAGGCAGTTAGAGACCTACCAAGCATTGCAAGACCAGTTGACACAATATGCAGGGAATGTGTTATGGGTAAACATGTAAGGAGTTCCTTTAGAAGCAAGCGGACCTCAGCTGAAAACAAGTTGGACTTAGTGCATACAGATTTATGCGGTCCTACTCAAACAAGATCATACTATGGTGAAAGGTACTGTATTTTGTTTGTTGATGATTTTTCTAGGATGATGTGAGTTGCGTTCTTAAAGGAAAAGTTAGAAGCCTTTGAGAAGTTCAAAATATTCAAAGCTAAGGTTGAGAATGAATCTGGACTAAAATTGAAATGCTTAAGATCACATAGAGGAGGAGAATTCACCTTTGACTAGTTTTATGTCTACTGTGAAGAACATGGAATAAAAGGCAGTTGAGTGCCCCTAGAACACCTTAGCAAAATGGAATTGAAGAAAGGAGAAACAAGATTATACTTGATACAACACGCACCATGATGATGGAAGGAAAAGTGGTGCACACCTATTGGAGAGATGCAGTGAACACAATAGTGTATACTATCAACAGAACACAATTGAGACTAGGCGTGGACAAGACACCCTATGAAATTTGGTTTGGTAATGTACCTATAGTAAAATACTTTAGAATATTTGGCAGAAAGTGCTACATAAAGAGAGATGATAGTATTGGAAAGTTTGATGCTAGAAGTGATGAAGGTATTTTTCTTGGTTACTCTACAAAAAGAAAAGCTTACAGATGTTTCAATTTGAGATTAAAGAAGATAATTAAAAGCACACTTGTTAAGATTGATGAGAAGTTTATGATTCAAGAGAGGTACTATGAATATTCACATTTGATTGAAGATGAACCCAGACCTAACAACAAAGACACTATGATTGAAGAAATGTTTGATTGCATTGATGTCTCATGCAATGACCCTGATTCATGCAATGAAGAACCACAGATTATAGAGGAAGAATTCACACCTAAGGTTCCTAAGTTTACATCCAGATACCACTCTAAAAATGATATCATTGGAGATCAGAGCAGCAGTGTTTTGACTAGATCAAAAGCAAAGAATCTAACAGTGGATGAAGAGGTATGTTTACTTTCACAGATTGAACCTTTAAGTGTTGAAGATGCTTGTAATGATTTTGATTGGAAAAATGCAATAAAAGAAGAACTAGATTAGATAATCAAGAATGACACATGGGAATTGGTTCCTAGACCAAGTGATAAAAATGTGATTGGAACAAAATGGATTTTCAGAAACAAAATGAATGAAGAAGGTACAGTAATAAGAAACAAACCAAGATTAGTATGTAAAGGATATGCACAGAGAGAAGGAATAGATTACACTGATACATTTGCCCCTATGAGCAGACTAGAAGCCATAAAAAAATTTTTGGCATATGCAACATTAAAAGACTTTAAAGTTTATCAAATGGATGTCAAATCAGCCTTTTTGAATGGTGACTTAAAAGAAGAAGTCTAGATAGAACAGCCTAAAGGATTTAACCTTTCAGATAGACCAGACATGGTATGCAAACTGAAGAAAGCACTCTATGGACTTAAACGGGCCCCAAGAGCTTGGTATGAGAGACTAGATGGTTATCTCACCAAGATTGGATTCAAGAAAGGAGCAGCAGATTGCAATTTGTTCACAAGAGAAACACCTGATGGATTACTATTAGTTGCCATATTTATTGATGACACTATCTTTGGAGGTAATGACAAGCTTAGTATAACATTTGCAAAAAAAATGCAGAATGAATTTGAAATGAGCATGATTGGTCCTATAAAATACTTTTTGGGACTAAATGTAAAACATACAGATAAAGGAATATTCATTAATCAGTCAAAATATGTAAAGGAAATATTGAAAACCTTTGAGATGGAGGATTGCAAGCCAGTATGCACTCCTATGATCACATGAAGTAAACTTTCAAAAGATGATGACTCCACAGCAGTTGATAAAACATTGTACAAATATATGATTGGAAAGCTTATTTATCTAACTCAATCAAGACCTAACATATCTAATGTAGTTGGCATTGTTGGAAGATTTGTAGCTAAACCCAAGCATAATCACCTAGTGGAAATCAAGAGGATATTCAAATATCTTAAGGGAACTATAAACTATGGTTTATGGTATCCTAAATCAGAGAATACACAACTTCATGTGTATAATGATGTAGATTGGGAAGGTTGTATTGATGACAGGAAGAGCACTTCAGGAGGAGGAGTATTTCTTGGAGAAAATTTGGTATCTTGGACAAGCAAGAGGCAAAATTGTATTTCTCGGTCAATGACAGAGGCAGAATATGTTGCAGCAGCATTGAATTGTACAACAATTGTTTGGATCAAGCAGATGGTTAAAGAATTTGGTATTCAGGTTGACTATCCTATTGTTATTCATTGTGATAACACCAGTACTATTAACATGTCTAAGAACCCTTTAATTCACGCAAAGACAAAACACATAGAGATCAAGTACCATTTTCTAAGAGAAAAAGTTATAGACAAGGAAGTGACATTGGACTATGTAAGCACAAAAGATTAGTTAGTAGACATTTTCACAAAGCCTTTAGCAAAGGATACTTTTGAGTATCTAAGGGAGAAGTTGGGAGTCATTCCCTCTCCTAAGTCTGATTAGAAAAAATAGCAAGTACATCAGTCCTGTGTGACTGATGAATGATTGACTACTCTACTTCTGGAGTAGTACCTGTGCATAATGGTTTATGGCACCCTTTGCCATTGATGTCAATGGGGGAGTATGTACTAAAAACAAGGAACACAAACAAAGAGCCAAACAAGGAACACATACAAGGAGCTTATACTCTGGGGGAGTATACATATAAAATAGAGTCTATGTAACTGTAGCAGTGTAGATGAATATTTGATGAGGATATTGAGAAGATTGTAAAAGAAAGAAGACACCATGAACAAAAGTTTTTTTTATCATATGTTGCCATCAATGCCAAAGGGGGAGATTGTTGGAGATTTGATTCTGAATAGTTGATTGATTGTATGTTTGTCATTGATGACAACATATAATACACAGTAGCACTTGTGTATGTAATTATCCATATGATGACATGAAGACTTGCATGGATAGATACATGTTGTTGACATGTTTATTATGCTATGTTCATACACTCAGACCCAGATATGATATTTTAGTAAAGATATGTAATTCTGTTATTGACGGTTATAGTTCTGGAGGAATAATGGTTTAAGGTCGACGTATGTAACATGTTTATTGAGTTGCGCCTATCTTTGGGATATGCATGTGTATATTCATGATTAGTTATGATTTTTTGATATTACTCTAAATGCACCAAATGTATTTCAAGAATATTGCAAAGTTATGATTAAATTGGTGAAGTCGACCTAGTGAAGCAACGTGTCTATTCAGTTTATACTTGCGCGGTTGTAATTATGCTTGCGTGCTTAGTAGAGACAACAAGGATGTTATGAAGAGTTGTCTAATAGGTCCCATGATCTCATACTTGGAGTATATACTTATAGAAGGTCATTTGTGATAAGAAGAGTTGCGAAAGCCAGAGATAAGAAAAGTAGAGCAAAGTGTTTAAGCAACAGAGCTATATTTATCATATGTTGATAATATAGATATTGAAGTTGAAGCTTTCAGAATATAGATAAGATTGTTTTAGTGCTTTACAAGAGGTTAAAGCATCAACACACAAAAGGAACTGATCAGACAAGCAGTGTCACAAACAATAGTTCACCTTGTTGATACAGTGTGTATCAAATAACCAGAAGGTTATAGCCTTCAACACTCAGACAGTGAGTCCACCACCCCTAACATGTTTATTGTAAAAGAATTCTAATAGGGTCAGACCCTTAACCAGGTCACTATACTACTGCATTGTAATGAACAACTCCTAACAGGGTTGTATGATCTTTTAACATGGATTACTACAAATAGTATAGTTCTTTGTGGGTACTAATTCCCACTGGGGTTTTTACCATTTGGTTTCCCCGTAACCAAATTGATGTGTTGTGTAATGTGTTATTTGAATGTGCATTAACTTTGTATCAATCTGGATTAATAAGTATAAGAAAAAGATAAAGTTGCTGATAACTGATTCACCCCTCCCTCTCAGTTATCCCTGAAGTATTCTAACAAAAACAAGGATTTGGCGCATCATCCGCATGAAGTGTATACACCATGTTGTTGTGAATAAACTTGACTTTACGGTGAAGGGTGGAAGGAAAAACATGCATCTCATGCAACCAAGGTCTAACCAAAAGTAAGTTATAATTAAGAGGTCCAGGCATAACATGAAAAGGAGTATTCAGGATGACCGGACCTACTTTGATAGGTAAGGTAATGATTCCCAAAGTGTTCTTATCAATGTTATCAAAGCCATGTATAGGATTATTATCAGGTTGAATAGTTGAAAGATTGGCTTTAATTTATTTGAGCATGTCCATGCTACAAATATTAAGCCCAGATCCATTATCAATCAAGGTCCTACAAATGATACTCTTATTGATAGTAACAACAACCATAAGGGCATCATATTGCTTCTGAACTTCTTGAGAAGGTAAATCCTTTTGATTAAATACAATGTCAGGAGGACCTGGGGTAACATGCATGCATTGTAAGAAGACATTGATGTTCTCTTGATTAGGAGGTGGAGTGGGAAGAGTTTCTTGATCTTTTTGAAAGGCTTCATGGTAGGTAGGTGAAGTTTGAAGAAGCTCCCATAAAGAAATCTTGGCACAGGTATTGCACAATTGGTTTATCATATCATAATCCATGCTAGGAAGAAGGGGTGGAAGAGGAAGAATGGGTTGAGAAGGTGGTAAAGAAATAGGAACCACTAGATTAGGTTGAGGGTTATTCCTTGTATGATAGATTTTAGCTATCAAATCTTGATCATTGAAAGATTCTGAAGATTCCATAGGTTTACCTTTGATAGTAATGTGAGGACAACCTTTAATAGTCAACAAGGGTTTTGGATAAACCATGTTAGTTATCCCAGCACTACAAATAGATTCACAAGAAGGAAGAAAAGAAGATATCCTAGGAGGAGATGAGGTAGGATCTTGATTCTCCATAAGATCATCACTAAGAGGGAGAGAATTAAGGGAATTCATATCATTCTCCAGTAATGCCTCACTACTAGAAGGAATCCCAATTAGAGGTAATGTATCAATAATGTTATCTTCTTTCTCTAAAATGTCTACATAAGAGGAGTATGTTTAAAAAAAAGAGTCACCATCATGTATGAATATGTCATCCATTAATAAATCACCCTCTTGTATCAAAGAATCTTCACAAGGAGGGGATAAATCAATGTCTTTATCCAAGGGTTCATCCCAAATAGGAGGATCATCCACAATGGACTCATGAGGAAGAGAGTACTCAATATCCAAATCCAAAGGTTCATCCAAAATAGGAGGATTATATTCTAAAGTAGGCTTGTAGGAAAGACATATACTAGGAGAAGAATTAACATCAATCCTCAACTCATCTCCATAAAGAGAAATATGATGGAGATAAATATTAAAGTCATCTTCTTGCTCTAATATATCCTTACAAGGTAATACAAGAGAGGACAAAGCAACATCGCATGCACTAAATAAAGTATTTCTAGGTGTAACACCATGGAATGGTAATGTGAGAGGAGGATGTTGTTTAATCCCAAAATTTATAGAAGGATGTTTGGAAAACACTTGAAACAACTTGTGAAACATGATAATGAATAAAGAAATGCATAGAAAATAGATCTAAATATATCCCAATGCATTCAAATGAAATCTATAAGCATGAAAAATGTAAATGTTTTTGTATTTTTAAAGCAATTTGTGATTTTTAATTTGTGATATATAAATGCAAGAACATAAAAGAAATCTACTTTTAAATGCATGTAAGATCTAACATAAGATGCAAATCTAACACCAAAAAGAAAGTGTTGTCTATCGCGGGTTCACCAAAATGTAACATAAGAAAATGTGACTTTTGAAATAAGTGGGGGAAAGATAAGATATTCCTCTTCCATCCCAAGATGCACAAATGAATGATCCAAATTGATTAACCCCAAGAGAAGGATCAATGCCCAAATGAATCAATCAGTTGGAAATGAGAGCAAAGAGGAAAGTCTTAAATTACAGTTTCATGGAAAGGAATGTGTGATAGATTTAGAAAGACTAAAATGAATAGGATAAAAGTACTAACCTTAAAAAATTGTAGATCAAATAATGCTATTTTTTGAGGTCTGTACTCTATTTCTCAGAAATCTGAAGTATGATCCGAAACTGGAATATAGAGATGAACAAAACCTAGAAATATTTTTCCGATCTGACACTGTCTTATGAAAAAGGTTGACCTTGACCCACTAATCTCACCCCTGACCCAATAATATCAACCCTGACCTGCACAGGTCTGACAGAAAATCTATTCATGGACCCTGATAGTTCGCTGAAAAGGGTATCCAGATCTGAGATCAAATCTTCAATCCTGAACCTGTACTTGCAAGAAAAAGAGATTTGCTTGTTGGGGGGAGGGGTTTGCCTTGGTCAAACCCCAGTTTTGAAATTAACCTCAAATATATAATTGAAATTGCAGAAGTAAACAAAGTAAATGAAACAATTCACCTTGCTCATGTAAAAGTCCTTGTGGAGGATTCGAATCCTTGAATCCACAAGTATGGATGCAAAAAAATGGATGTAGAATGTAGAATGTAGGATGTAGAATGTGTAATGTCTCAAATCAATTTTTTGTAAATATTCAACACCAATCTTGAATGGATCTTGGAAGAGGAAGAGGCTTGGAGGAATGTGGATGGAGAAATATTCAACATGAGGGCTCCATAGAGCTTGAATCTTTCAATTTTTACCAATGGATCTCCTTGATGAATTGGATGCTTGAATGCTTGAGAGTAGATGCTTGCTTCAATGGATTATTCATTTCTTCAAGGGCCTTATGATTTCATGCTTCTTTCTTGATGATGGTTCATGTGGTTAGAGAGTCTTTTGTGCTTAGAAAACTTAGAGAAAATGAGAGAGAAAGGATTCCTTTTATATGAATTTAGGGCACAATCTTCTAGAGAGGCCAACATAGAAGAATTAAATTCTAATTAGAATCATGCCCCTAGAAGAGGACCTATGTTAAATATAATTTAGGAATCATCATTTCGGAACCCAAAATAGCCGACCTGGAAGCGGGAATTAAACTTTTTCAAAGATTGACATTCGGAAACTGTGAGATCCTGAAATCTGGACCCTGGGTCAAGGTCAAGGTTGACCTTGAACTAGGTCAAGGGTGAGGTTGACCTTGACCTAGGTCAAGGGTGAGGTCGACCTTGACCCAAAAAGGTCAATTTTGACCCTGAGGTCAAAAATCTCAATTTTTAGTTTTGGATGTTAGAAACAGGCTGGAAAAGTGGGAAATGGGGCAGAATAGGGGAAAAATCCAGATCCAAGTCAGAGACCCATTCAAGGTTCTTAACATGACCCCAAACCAGTTACTCAAAAGGCTAAACCAGTCTACAATGGAAGTGCTTCCATTTTCTGACTATATAGAAAGCCTCCAAAGACATTTCAACTCATCCATTTTGAATGCATGCTGCAATAATGGCAATGCTCGAGACCACATTTTATTGAGGGGTTGTGTCAAATAGAACATTTTAGTTAGACAATTAACATGTCAGGCCTAAGCTTCCACGTTTTTCATATATCACTGCCATGGCATCCATTTTTTTGATGCAGTGATTTCACCTACAAATTGCATAAGCCTAGAAGTTTCTAGATATTATTCAACAAATCCATGGTCCGTGCATCTTGCTACCTAGTCATTTCCTTGGTTTAGAAACCCTCTATACATGTGCGTGTTGATGGATGTCCATAAATTTTTCTAGATTTTACTATAGAATATTTAGTTTGAACAAGCAACGCTGTGATGGTCTTTTCCCTCAAACTTTGAACACCTTCATTTCATATGTCCCATGACTATGATTACACAGTGGATGTCAGGCACCACCTTAGGACTTTAATGATGAAATTCAGGCTCCATCATGCCATTTTGAAGCAGGGAATATTGAAGGCAAAGGAAGTGGGTCCAATTGCCTAGCAAGGACAACATAGTGGGGTCCCTTGCAGGGTTTTAGGCAGGAAAAAGGGTCAAATTTTATGCTATGTATATCACGGATTTACTCAATTTTGTAATTTTTTTCATCATTATCTTCCATCACAAATGGAAGATAGAGATATTGGAATACGTATTTAAGAAGACACTCTTAGAGATTATAGATCGAGATTGAAATGAGTGATATCATTATCATCTTTTATGGTTTAACAGATTAAATTACTAAACCTAGAGATGTGCATTTTAATATACATATATGAGCATGCATACATACCAGCGCTCCACCTCGTGACATGCCACACTGGGTGATAACTTTTAATGATCCCTAATAAGAATCAAATGTTGTACACTGGATTGAAGAGCATCCAACACTTGAGGTTCCAAAATTTCTGAGGCCTCTTCACACAATAAAATACTTCCAACCTCCCCTCTGCACAATGATGCCCTAGTCCTTTCGACCTCCACTCTACAACGCGCAATTAACAAAATGAAACACAATGAAAGAGATCCCCCTTTTTTTTAGGTTATATGCTCGTGTTCTTCGGAAATTTGACGAACACAGGCATGGATTTAAAAAAAATTAAAAACTTTCCTTCCATAGTCTGACCAAGAAAAACAAATGTAATGCATGGTCAGAAATTTAGGTCAATTTTAGGGGTTAAATGTACTAGTGTGTTGACTCAAGAAGGTAAACCTGTTGCTTTCTTTAGTGAAAATTTGAGTGATGCTAAAAGGAAATATTCTGTCTATGATCAAGAATTATATGCTATTGTTCAAGCTCTAAAGAAGTGGAGACATTATTTGATGTCGAGTGAATTTGTGTTGTATACCGATCATAAGGATTTATAGTATTTGTGTAGTCAGAATATGTTGAATCAGAGACATATGAAATGGGTAGAGTATTTGTAGAATTTCACATTTGTGATAAAGCATAAATGTGGAGTTTCTAACCGAGTTGCTGATGTATTAAGTAGAAGAAGATCCTTGTTGACTAAATGAGAATTGAGATTCTTGGTTTTGATGACATGAATCATTTGTATGAAAATGATCCTAATTTTTCTGAGTAGTGGAGAGTGTGCATAACACCTATTCCAAATCAACCAAGTAAGTATGAAGACTATTTCATTCAAGAAGATATGTTGTTCAAAGGTATTCAGTTGTGCATACCGAGAGGATCAATGAGAACTAATTTGATAAAGGAAAAACATAGTAGTGGTTTGGCTGGACATTTTGGTATTAATAAAACATTGAGTTTTCTTAAGGAAAGGTATTTTTGGCCTCAGTTGTATAAGGATGTTCAGAAATTTGTGAAAAGTTGTGAAGTTTGTCAAGTTACAAAAGGAGTAAGTCAGAATACTAGATTGTATTCACTGATTTCTATTCCTGAGAAACCTTGGAGTGATATAAGCATGGATTTTGTTCTTGGATTACCAAGGACAACAAGAGGTAATGATTCCA
Source organism: Thuja plicata (assembly GCA_018584345.1). NCBI lineage: Eukaryota > Viridiplantae > Streptophyta > Pinopsida > Cupressales > Cupressaceae > Thuja > Thuja plicata. Next base: position 536,384 of record MU226828.1, on the reverse strand, counting down.
TATTTGTGGTTTTTGATAGATTTTATAAGATGACACATTTCATACCATGTAGAAAAACATCAGATGCAGTACATATAGCAGACCTTTTCTTTAAAGAGATTGTCAGATTGCATGGATTACCAAGGAGTATCATATTTGATTGAGACAATAAGTTTGTCAGCTATTTTTGTAAAGAACTTTGGAAGAAGTTGGACATTGAGTTGAAGTATAGTTTTACATTTCATCCATAGATTGATGGACAAATAGAGGTTGTAAACCAAAGTTTGGGTAACTTGTTAAGATGTTAAGTTGGAGACACACTGAGTAACTGGGATTTGATGTTAGCATAAGCAGAGTTTGCATATAATAGTTTAGTGAATAGAAGCACTAGAAAGAAACCTTTTGAGATTGTTCATGGCACACAAAAAAGATGTATATTAGACTTGAAAGACATTGCTGGAGAAGAGAAAAGAAGTGCCGAAGAAAAAAATTTTGCTGAGTTCATGAAGACATTGCATGAGGATGTAAGACATAAGTTGGAGCAAAGTAATCAGAAATACAAGGATAGTGTAGATAGATCAAGGAGACATAATTTTTTTAGTTGGTGATGCAGTTATGGTTCATTTGAAGAAAGATAGATTTTTTATTGGAACATATGGAAAATTGAAGATGAAGAAATTTGGTCCTTGGAAAATACTGAGAAGATTTGACAGTGGAAATTCTTAAGAAGTAGAATTACCCGATGACATGGATATATCACCTATATCAATATTTCAGATTTGTATGAGTATCATGAACCTGATGAAGAAGTGACAGTACTGAGTGATTATCCTAATAAACAGACGAAGGAAGTTGAGCAGATTTTGAAATAGAGAGTTGGCAAAAGTACAAGAGGAAGGGAATACATGGAATATCTGATAAAATAGAAGAACAGACCATTGGAGGACTCATCTTAGATTCCATTCAGGTTGTACCTGATACATGATTTAGAGAATCATTTCTTTCAACCCCAGGTGTCTGATGCATGAGCATCTTGGGTTCTTTGGAAATCCTGATCAACCAAAAATATGTTTGTTTTAGTTCAGTAGATTGGTGGAGGCTGCTCGTTAAAGTGCTTTGTAACTGCTGTTGCTCAGTTTCTTTTTGTCTTTCTTTATCGACAGGCCTCAGTGGATGTTTTGCCTACTCAGTTGGTTCTTCACTGAGTTGTCTCTATTTCTCGGTTACCTTCTTACCAAGTCGTTGTTGCTTGGTTGGTCTTCACCAAGTTGTTCCTGTTTCTTGGTTGGCTTCTTACCGAGTTGTTTATTTTAACGTTGGATCTTCTGTCCAACTCCTGCATGTAATTTATGTATCATAATTAATGTGGGATCCCTCATTGGGATGAGTGCAGACCTAAATCTGGGTCTTTGCTATTTCCTATGTTGGATATTTAGGATCTGAGTGCCGACCTCTTTGGTGGAATCTTGTATATATTTGATTTTCTGTTCGTGGATTAAGGGGATAAGTTTTGGGATAGTAGATTAAGGGTTAGCATGTGGATGGCATGTCTATGGCCTCGCATGTATGAATATTACTCTGTAAAATCTGAATGTATATGGCCAAAACTGGGAAGGCCTTATAGCCTGACATGAAATAAGTTTGATGAATTAATATAAGTTCTACTGTTTCTTCTCTCCCTTTCTGTGTTGTTTCTTCCATGTTGTTCTTCAGGGTTATTTTGGATAGCTGGGAGTGCCTTGGGCCCCTGTTCTCCATACCCTCCTTGTGTCAGTATGTAACATTGGGAAATATATTTAATCTGAGATCTCACTTTACGAAATATATTTAATTTAATATTGGTAAAATATTAATAAAATGAAATATTAGTAGGTAATTTATTAAATGTGGGGTCAATGATTTTTTAATCTCATAGGTTTAGTCACATGATTTTATGTAATACCACTTGGTGGTATTGTGTGAAATTGTTTCTATAAAAATAAATACACTGGTAGTTGTCTATGGTTGGCTAGTTTGGGTTTCAAGCCTTCTTCTTAAGTGTGCATATGCAAAGCATGGCATGTGATGTGTGGGTTCATGATTGGACACAAGGATGATGTATCAGAGAGGCTTGACATTTCAAATAGTTCCATGGAGGCTTTGAAGATGTATTGTAATGTTATTGTTGAATAAAACATTGAGCATGAATGTTTTTGGAGGCCGAGTTTTTCCCTCATGAAAGTTTCCCCGTTGTATGTATTGTGTCATGTTTGATGGGTATATGTCTGCAATTTTTTTTTCATTTCGTATTAGAGACATGGTTACAGTTGTAAATTTTTTTTTGGAGTGAATCTATAGTTAAGTTGAATCTAGGACATGTGTAGAAAGAATGAAGTTATGGAAAGATACGAGGGTTTGTTTTTATAATGGGATGGTTGCATATTTGGGGTTTGAGAAGTATGATGATGTGGGTTTCTTAAAGATGTTCTTTCAAATGAGGTTTTTGTGGGGATAATGTTGCAAATGGAGCCCTGAGATACAATGGATCTCACCATAAGGTCTAGAGACTATGTAAACGCTCCCATTTGAAAGTTAGCGCATGCATACCAACAAGATATTACCGGTTAATGAGCCTATCAGCCATGTCAGAAACCTTGTCATCCTTACTATATAAATTTCCCATAGAAAGTTACCGCTGAATTTAAAATAAGTTTCACTACCTAATTCAATTTTAAAAAATAGCAAATTGAGTGCTTCCATGCCCTAGCCATTGTTTTCTATCCATAATGCATGTGGGAAGGGGGATTGTTGGGTGCAAAGTTGGGGTGTTTTCTGTGTATGGGGAGGGGAGGTCATTGAATACTTGGTTTGTAACATTTGATGTATTTGTAGGTTTGATTTGTGTTTTCAAGAGGCTTGTCGGGTGTTTGCAGAGTTTTGTAGATTTGTTTCTTTGTGCTTTGGTTGTTGTGTGGAGCTTTGGTGGTGGGGTCTACCCAGTTTGGTATTTCCTGTTGAGAGTTTTTTAGTTTTTGTCTTCTGTTCGGCTAGAGGAGAATGAAGTTTCCAAAAATCTGGTGGTTGTTGGTGCTATGCCACCCCATAGATCTTCTTTGGGTGTGCATTGAAGGACATCTAACTCCTTTTATGCAGGGGTGAGTTTTAAATTAAATAAAGTGAATGGTTGTCTTTTGAGGAGTCAGGATCATCCCATCCTTGTTATTCCTCCTATATCAATTATGGAGGATGTCACTTATTGGAGTAAACATGCATTGATCTATAAATTTATTGGGATTCACATTTATTTGTCAGATTTGGAAGCTTGGATTCGTCATTCATTGCTTGTAGAGGGAAATATGGAGATTATGCTTATTGCAAACAACTATTTCATGGTTATTTTTTCATGCGCATCTGATCAAAATTGTGTTTTTGAGGGAGAACCATATTTTACAATTATGTGGGCTTGTTTGTTAAACCATAGCATGGGGGTTTCAATTTAGAAGAGGAATTTCCTTCGAGGGTCCCCGTTTGGGTTAATTTTTCATGGCTTATTTTAGAGTTTTAGAGGGAAGATATTTTGAGATAGATTGCAACTTTTCTTGGGAAGCCAACTACAATAGCTTATCAAACCCTTGATAAAAAAGGTAATTTATTTCGTCGGTATTTGTGTTGAAATTGATTTGAATAATTCATTGCTAGATTCTTTAGAAATATGTTAAGGCTCTTCTACATGGGTGCAATAGTTAGATGACTTTAATCTCTTTCTTTCTAGTGTGAGATATGTCATGAGTATGGATATCTTCAACGTTAGTTTCCTTGAGTTAATAAGGGGATTGGTGGCTCTATCTGTGGTCTTGGTGGTTCTCCTTGTTCCTCAGCTCCGAAGGTGGATAGAGAGGGAAAAGTGAAAGCCTCGATGAAAGAAGATGGCCCTGATAAGGATGGTTTTATGCCTGCTAGACCCTAGGCTAATGGGAGGGTATAGAAGAGACCCTACATGGATAGGTAGACGATGAGGGTTTTAAGAGGTTTTAGGTGTTGGATACTATAGCCTTAGAGGAATGGATTCCAGTAGATGTCTCTTCTAGTGTGTCTAGTATGGATGTGGGGGTTATGTAATAGGAGTCCACTATATTGAGTCAGGGTGCTATGCAACAACAAGGAGTGTTTCCTATTGGTCTTGAGTTAGGGGTTTCAGGTGACCCCACAGATTTATAGGATGAAACTCATTTTGGCAAAATTGGCTAAGGAGGTGTAAACATATGGTAAATGTAAAAGGTTCTCCGGCTTTGAGTTTGTATTAAAGATCCCTCAAGAAGGTTTCTTTTGATACTTCCTCGAAAGGTGGTCGCAAAAAGGATCAAGAGAAGATTAAATGAACTGGGGATGCATGAGTTGGTGGCAGTTCACTCTCCGACTATCTTTTGTATTCAAGAGACTAAGCTTTTAGTTGATTCCATGTTTCACTATGCATCTAGTATTTGGTATTATAGGAAGTGCTAGTATATTGTTCTCTAGGTTTCTCTAGTGCCTTGGATATTTTATGGGATCTGAGAAAGATCGTTCCTCTTTGGTGGATATCTAGCCATTAAAATCTCTCTATAGTTACCTCTAGTTTGGAGAATGGAGACACGATTCTAGTTACTAATGTGTATACTCTAGTTGGTCTTATATCAGTTATGTTAGAGCACACGCTCCTTTACTTCCTTGGGGTTTAGTGTGTGATTTTAATTAAGTGTTAATTTTGAAGGAGAAAAGGGGAGGGTTGGCTTGTTTGGGTCCTTCCTATGAGCTCTTTTGTGAGAACATGGAACTCTTAAACCTAATTGATATCAAGATAGCTATTGGGATCTTTACTTGGTATAATAGAAGGGGTGTAGAAGATTATATCTTTGAATGGTTGGATAGATTTATGGTTTCTTGAGTATTACTTTTAAAATTATTGATTGGAGGGGATCTGATCATCGACCTATTAAATTTTCATCTATTTCTATTGCAGTTACTAAAAATTCTCCTTTTAAGCTCCAACTGATGTGGCTTCGAGACTCTTCCCTCCATAACTTAATGGACCAATGGTGGAGAGTTGGTGGCCCTTGCTACAATACTTCTATGTATTCTTTTGTTAAGAATTTGCATTTTTTTAAATGTTAGCTTAAGAAATGGAATAGGTTCTACTATGGTAATCTTAATTTTATGAAGAGGAATGTTCAAGAACATCTAAATGTTATCACTCGTCAATTTTGAGATCTTGGTTTTTAGAGGATTTAGGCAAAACAAAATCCCAGGTTGTTAGAGAATTGGAGAAAATGGGAACTTAGAGAGGATATTTTTGAAAGAAAAATGCTAGGGTTGACTAGCTTCAGGTTGGTGTCAGGGATATTGTTTTTTTCCATAAATCTGTGCAAGCTCATCAGAATAGGAGTCATATACCCTCTTTGGTTACTTCAAAATGAATTTAGCTGTCTTCTTTGTAAGCTCCATCTCATGAAGCTACCCGGTACTATTCTAATCTCTTTTCTAATAACTCACCTCCTGCTAAGAATGAGGAGAATATAATCCTTGCTTGTATTCCCTCTTTGGTTAGCAATGTGATGAATGATTTCCTCATGTGGATAATTTATGTATTTATTGGAGGAGGAGGCTTTTGGGATGCATAAGGGTAAAGATCCAGGCCTGAATGGATTTTATGTGCAAATTTTTTAGGAATTTTAGAATATTGTTAATTTAGATTTGTTAGAGTTGGTGTGAGAATTTTATGTTAGCAAAAATGCTCCAGGCCTTGAATCCTACTTTCCTTGTTCTTATCCCTAAAAAGGAAGGTACTAATAAACTAGATTTATTTCGGCCTATTGCTTTGTGTAATGTGGTCAACAAAATTATTACAAAGTTGATTGTTGAAAGGCTCAAACCTGGCTTCCCGCCTTGATCTCGGATGAGAAATGACATTTTCTGGCGGGAAGACAAATTCTGGATGGCATGATAGTTGCTTCTAAAGAGACTCACTCTATGACAGTTTCCAAGGAGAAATTTATGTTTATCAAACTGGATATGGCTAAAGCTTATGATATTGTTGAACAAGTTGAATAACTGAGAGGGGGGTGAGTCAGTTATTCCCACGTAACTTATAAAACTTTTCCTCTATCGGTCAAATCACAAACAACAATATTAAAACCTTTAAGTTTTTTGGTTAAGCACATCAAACATCCACATAAATGTAAGCATTAAGAACTATTAGTAATAACTGAGAGGGGGGGGGGTGAAGCAGTGGTGTAATACCTACCCCTTTGTCTGTCTGCCTGTGTTAGTTTTTGATCTCTTTTAGACCATAGTATGTATGTGTTAACTCTTTCAGGTGATTTTAAGGATATTCATGCATTGCTTTTCAGTATGTTATTGATCCATTATTATCATGTTGTATCTTTTATGTATATGTGATTTAGGGTTATCTAATGATGCTTATGTATATGTTAGGATTTCATTTCAGTTATGGTTTCTAACAATACTGACCTTAGATTTATATGCACATGGATCATTGTATGTTTTCATTACTGTTTGATGTGCTCGGTATAGTATGGGACAGAGTCATAGTTACTTGCTTTGGTGAGATCCACACGATAACCTAGTCTCAACCATTGTTTGTCATATGATATATGCATGTATGTTTCATCTTTGTGATGACAGGATTGCAGGTACTGGGCTACGTCTTTCCTGAATTGGCAGGAGTGAGCGTGCCCTATCACATTAATCTCAATGGTAAGAGAGGGGAGATAGTTTTCAGGTCTAAATCCTATCCTAAACCAAATTGTCCTAGTTAGTGGACAAGTATCTATTTTGACTACCCTGATCGTATTCATATAGTTGATAGAAATTCGTGTATCCCTTTCCTTGAGCATGTTTGATTTTGTTTGTTTTCGGTTTCAGGTGCTTGATGTGATTATGTGGGTGTTAAAGCATGTTATTTATTTAATTGAATATTATTGCAATTAATTATTAAATATAGGGTATTTAATTAATTAAAAATTAAATTAAATACCTATGTTTAATTGAAAGTTTATTTAAAGTGCAATTATTGAACATTAATATTTAATTGAATA
>MU226828.1:514742-526478 GCA_018584345.1 Thuja plicata | reverse complement strand
ACACTTCCCTATATACAGCTTAGGTTATCCTACGTGTGTCGGTTGTATTTGGTGTTGTTTAGTATTCTTTGTTATGGTTTAGATTGCTTCTAGGATCTTCCTTTGCATTGAAGTATGAGGTCATGTGCACCTTGTTTTGTGTTCTTGTTGTATACCCCGTGCGATGGGCCTGTTACTATTTGCTCAGCACGGTGGGAGTGGACCTTTGGTTCCACGTGGTCGGGTGGTAGTGATTCTTATTGCCTTTGAGATTCCGATGGATTCTTCTTCATGCTTGGATATTCTTTGATGCAGTTCTATCTTCTGATTCTTTTGGAGACTGGTTCAGTTTCATGAGTTGTGTATTTATACCATATGTTTATATTGGTTATCATCCTTGGAGGATGAATTGTATTGATTATTATGTATCACTACATACCCTGCGACTTGTGCAGTGGATGTTGATTAGGTAGTATACCTTATGGTATCAGTTGTATATGTAATCTTTATTATGAGATGTATGTAATTGGTTTCAAATTATGTAACCTTTATGTCAGTTCTTATATTTGTATTCAGAGATTAGTTGTTTAAGTAATTCTACGTCAAGGAACCCTTGAGGAATGTTAATCATGTATGAGTTGTATTTCATGTACGTCATGTACTTCATTGCATTGCTTCCACATTGTTACTAATATTGTTTGTAAACATTTAAAAAAAAATTATTCCGTGAACTTAGTGTCATGTTTGGATTAAGTTCTCCTGGGTTCCCTGGCGGGGCATTACAAGTGGCCTAAGAAATATTCCAATAATTAACCCAAAAACTTAGTACCACAATATTAAGCCTCTGGTTATCTTCAGTCCTATAAGATGAATGCCTCTAAATACTTTTATCAAATTACTACTGCTCGAAATGCTTTGTAAAACTTTCTACTGTATTTTTACCGAATAATAGTCCATTAATTTACCGAAAGACAATAAATTATCTAGAGTATACCGATCAATCCAGTTAAGCTATGTGCAATGAAAAACACTAAAGTAATGACTCATAAACACATTGACACATGGATTTTTAACGTGGAAACTCTATTAAGGGAAAAATCACTTGGTACCAGTAACCCAAAATTTTCACTCTTCTGAAGTGAGCTCGGTGAAGAGCCAACCTTGTTAAAGGTTACAAACAAATTGTTAGGTGTGACCTTATTAGAGGATTTAAAAGTTTAGTCTGTCACTTGATATCTAGCATCTCTATGCTACCTTCCTTGATCAAACACTCACTTGGCCTGTCAATAGGTATCTGACATCTCATGCTATCTTCATGATCAAATATTTTGATACTCCTTGGGATGTATCTCAATATAGAAAGGATCTTTAAATCTCGCTCGGTTAAGAGACTTTCTGAATCAATGGTTAAACTGAAATAGTATGATCTGTTCACATACAACTTATACTTGCAGATTTACAAATCTATTGTAATCTCATAAAACTATTCTGATCAATATATCTTAATTTATACCTTTGCTCCACTTTGATTCTACTTGGTGATGCTGTGCTCTATTGCTCAGTTTCCACAGAAAAATTTATCTCTTTCCTTAGCTTGATTGATCAGGACTATATGAAGTTGCTCTTCAACATCATCTTTTCATTCATTCACCTCCCATAATTCATAATGAATTGAGTTGTCTCTTTATAGACATGATATCACCATTGTTAGGTTTTTGATTTTCTTGATCTTGGCATGATCCACAATTCTCACCAACTAGATTTAAAGAAGAACTCCTAATTTGTCTCGTAGAGATCTTCATGCCAACTGTACAAAACAACTTTAAATCCATTACTTATCTCTGGCTTTATCTTGTTTGATGAAAAAAAAGATAACTACTAGTTAAGTCTATATATATCTCTTCCAGCTAGATATTTTGTCATTTCTAAACTCAAGTTAATTTCGGTGTTTAACTCTTTGATAGCTTCAACCATTACTCCAGTTCTCCTCAGTCTTCTTTGTCAGTTTACACTATGTTTTTGGACATCGGGTTTCCTTGTAATTCTGCTCGTCGGTAATGCTCGTCAGTTTTTTTCTCAGGCAACACTGTGACTTTACTTTCGGTGATCTCTGTCCATCGGTGTCCATTGACCGTCGGTGTTTAAAGTCTCATTGTGAATGCTTGTCTTTTATGCATTACTGAGAGCATAATCTTTATCTCTTTGATTCTCTAAAGTCTTTGACACTTTGATTATAACCACTGAGATTATATCAAGTTGACATCAATGACAATACAATCCATTAACTGATTTAATGTCTTGCATTATATTTCTGCATTTCAGTGATCAACTTAACATCTTCAAACATTCAATTAGTTACATGTCATCAAGAAAACAAAAACACCGACATAGAGAACACCGAGATTTTACATGGAAACCCAAAATGGGAAAAACCATAGAGAAGATAATTCTCATGAAATGTAAACACCTGTTAAGGTGACACTGATATGGTGATTTTTACAAGGGATCATTGCCAGATGCACAAAGGCTCACTGCCGATATACAAAGGCTCACTGCAAATACACAAAGGCTCATTTTTGATACACAAAGGTTAACTGCTAATATAATAAGGCTCACAACCATAAAATATGAAAAGAGATAGAATCCATCACTGAGATCAACACACTGCTGCATAGGAACACATATTCCCTATCACTTCACATATCACCATGCATGAGTCTTATCAGATAGAAATATTGATTGAGATACATACACTGATCTAGATACCCAATAATTGAACTCTTCACTCTTATATATGAACCATCATGAAATCCACTAGGTTGGCTAGACAATTTGAAATAGGTCACACCAAGACATTCCCATGGTGGTAAGGAATGAAATGAGGACCACCTCGAACATTACAACATGCCTCACTCAAGCCAACTTGCCACATCATCTCCAAAGAAATCAGTTCCAATAGATACAATCAACATGTTACACATACATAGATGTGACTAAAATATACAAGGGATACACATTCAAATAGGATTTATCCAATCAACCATATGTTGCACCCAATGAAGAACATGAACACTTAGCAAAACCCATTGGTGACAGCCTCAACTGAAACATACAGACTATCAGAGAATGTCAATCAATACATAATCAATACACCAAAACCAGTCGATTCCACAAAAAATGATACACTAAGAGGATGGAATAAGGATATATTGACATCAATTAAAAAATTAATGACAATAACATAGATCAAATCAACCTCACATTCTAACAATCCCCCCTTTGTCATTGATAGAAATATTCATGAATAACAAAGCACAAAAACAAACTTTAACCTTTCTCCAACTTTCTCCCCCTTTGAAAATAATGAAAAAGGGACAAAAAGCTCCCCTTTCTAACATAATCTTCCCCTACAAGGAAGCCCCCAAGAAATGATCCATAAAAAATAGAAATGCAAAGTAACAGATCAATGCACACACATCGGTGCATCTAGTGAACACTAGGAAGGGGAAAACGCCCAACTTCCCCTTAGATACTCAAAATTATCCTTGCACAAAGGTTTAGTAAATATGTCTGCTATCTATTCCTTTGTGGGCACATACTCAAGATTAAATAAACCTTCCTCAACCTTCTCTCTGATAAATTTATATTGATGAATGGTGCTCCCCTTATTAACACAAACACACAACAAAATTGAGAACAACAAGATTTGCAAAGACAAGAAATGGGCTTTCTATTATCCACCATGAAATGAAATTACAATATTATGAAATATAACATGCACCTTTAGAAATGAAACCTGCATAGCCACATGGGAATTTTATTACAATAATCTACAAGCCAGAGCCACCAACTGCATAACCCAGAACTTCCCTAGACAACCCTACGAGCCTTCAATAAATAGTCAATTTTAACTGCCCAAGAAGATTCTAGAAATCAAACCATTAAGTTTGAGGCCAACCAACCCTAAGGTATTATTATTAATTTTTATTACATTAGAGTAGGCCCAAATAACTTCGGAACCAAAAAATAAATTTTGAAGAAACTTTAACATTTTCAAGTTCAGGTAGCGCAACTTCCAGAGACCATAAATCATCAACCGTTGACCTGATGGGCCACCATAACCCCATTTCAAAAATGCCACAAAGTTCTCTACAATATGCGACTTGGTCAAGCTCTAGTTAACCAAGGTTTTGACCCCATTTGAATCCTCTAAAGCCTTCAAAAATAGGTTTGATGTTTCTGTACCCTACTGCCAATATAAAAAATATCCAATATCTACAAAACTAGACTGGATCTGGCAATGAAACTTTACTGGAAGAATGATACAATCAAAGTGAACCTCCAGGGAATAAAATAGAACATTATGAGATCAAATAAAAAAATACTAAAAATAGTAACTTTCCAGAAATAACATCTCTACAAAAAATAGCCCTTATTGAAAAGGAACCAGAAAATATTTTTTTGGGTGATGCAAGATTGCTCTTACACCCAGGATGCTCCTGCATCAAATATTTGATGTCAATATGTTTTGTTCTATAATGCATTACTAGATTCTTTGACATAATTATAACGCTAATATTATCCCACATGATAGGAATTGGTTCATCAAAACTAACTCTTATATCCTTCAAGGTCTTCTTCATCCATAATAACTAAGTACATCATTAGGATACTACAATATACTCTGATTTAGTAGTAGATAGCGTTACCAAATCTTGGTTCTTTCTTGACCAAGCAATTAACCAAGAGCCAAGAAATAATGTTCTACGACTGGTAGTCCTTTTATTTTCCGAATAAGCTTCCCAATCTGCATCTATATATGCTGTCAGTGAAAAATATGACTCTGTTGGATACCGTAATCCCATATCTTTTGTTCCTTTCAAGTATATGAAAATGTTCTTTATTTCCATAACATGTAACTCTTTCAGTTCTTGTTGAAATCTGGATGCCAAACATACTACATACATGATATCTGGTCTGGTAGCAGTCAGGTACAACAATCCTCCAATCATTAATATGTACTTAGTTGCATTTACTTTTGGTGAATCATCCTCATTAAACTTACAAATGATAACAATGAGAGTACATACAAGTTTTGAATCTTCCAAGACAAATTCTTCAGTAACTCCTTCACATACTTGGATTGATAAATAAAATTACCTTTTTTGTTTTGACTTACTTGAAATCAAGGAAATAAATTCAATTCACCACTCATGAATATTTCAAATTCCTCCTGCATTTCTTCAACAAACTTCTTGCATAGATCATCTTTTCCTCCAAAGATTATATCATCAACATACACAACACAAATCAAAATTTTGTCTAAAAGTATCTTGAAGAATAGATTTTTGTCTGCCCAACCTTTCTTGAATCCTTAACTGATTAGATATTTATCCAATTTTCCATACCAAGCCCTAGGTTTCTTCTTCAATCCATACAATGCCTTTTTCAACCTACAGACTACATCATGATTTGATTTTGATATGAACCCTTCCGATTTATCAATGTATAATTCTTCCTTCAGTTATTCATTTAGGAATGCAAACTTCACATCCATCTGATAAACCTTAAATATTTTGAATGCTTAAAATTCCAAGAACACCCTAATAGCCTCCATTTGAGCAACATGGGAATAAGTCTCTTCAAATTCGATGCCTTGAATTTGTGAGTAACCCTTGCATACCAATCTCGTGTTGTTCCTCACAACCTTTCCATTCCATCTAGCTTGTTTTGGTAAACCCATTTTGTACCTATCACATTTTTGTTTATCAGTCTAGGAACCAATTGCTAGGTTTGATTCTTCTCTATTTGACTGATTTCTTCCTTCATTGCATTAATCCAACTTTGATAACTGCAAGATTCTCCTACAAATTTAGGTTCAACTTTTACAGTAAAAAAAACAAAGCATGATGTTGAGATGCTTTACTTCTGGTAACAACTCCTCTCTTCTTGTCTCCAATGATCTGATTCTTTGAATGATTGTGTACATACCTTGGTTTCTTTTCTTTAGTTGTTAGTGCTGGTTGAGTATCTTCTTCTTCTTCTTCTTCTTCTTCTTCTTCTTCTTCTTCTTCTAAATTCACACTCAATATGTCATTCAAGGACCTTCTGAAATTCCTTATCAAACTTCACATTTGCACTTTCCACAATTTTATTTAATCTTTTATTGTAACACCGATACACTTTTCTCTTTGTAGAATATCCCAGAAATATTCCTTCATCCACTCTTCTATCAAATTTTCCAAGATTGTCTTCATCTTTCCAAATGTAACGCTTGCTTCCAAATATTTTGAAGTACTTAAATATAGGTTCTCTTCCATGCCATAACTCATACAAAGTCTTCCCATATTTCTTTTGGTACATAAATTTGTTAAGTGTATATACAACAATATGTATTTCTTCTCTCCAATAGATTTCTAGTAGACTTGCTTCCTTCAACATAGTTCTTGCTGCTTCCTAAATTGTCTGATTCATTCTTTCCACAACACCATTCTTTTGGGGTGTTCTTACTGCTGAAAAATGTCTCTTAATACCATTATTTTCACAAAATATCAAAATGATCAGGTGTAAACTCTCCTCCTTTGTTAGATATCAAATATTTAATCTGTCTACCATACTCATGTTTAATTCTAGCCCTAAATATCTTGAACTTATCAAATGCCTCATTTTTGTCTATAAGAAAAGAAACCCATATCGTCCTTGAATAGTCATCAATAAAAAGTATAAAGTACCTTTCACCTTGAAAAATCATTTTTCTGGTAGGACCACAGAGATCAGTGTGCATAATCTCTAGTACATCGGTAGATGAATAGTCTTTTGTATTGAATTGTTCTCTTCTATGCTTCCCTTCTTGACAACCCTTATAGATAATGTTTTCTAGTTTACGCAGTCTAGGTAGATCTCTAACTGCATGAGATGAGATAATTCTCACCAAGTTATCAAAGTTTATATGACATATCCTCCAATGCCAAAGCCAACTATCATCAGTATGAGATAGTAAACAACATCCTTCTGATGCTCCTTCTAGCTGGTACATGTTCCTTCATTTTCTTTTTCTGATTGTAATTAGATTTCCTGATCTTTTCCCAATTTCACAACCATGATTTTTGAAAATGACTTCATATTCATTTTCACACATCTGTCCAACACTAAAAAAATTGTCATACAAACCCTTCACATAATAGACATTGTTAGTGTTATTCTTTCCATCAAAAGTAATAAAGCCTTTACCAACACTGTAAGCTACTTTTTTATCACCAAATCTTTCCTGACCTTAATCATATTTGCTAAGTGACACAGATTTAATTTTTATCTCCGGTCATATGATGAGAACAAACACTATTAATCAACCATTCATTTTTCTTTCTTCTAACATACAAGGAAATTTCAATACCATCATCAATTTCAACATAGATTTTAGTAATATTAATTTATTATTTCTCATCCTCTTCAACATAAAACAAAAAATCTTCTATCTGTGATTCATCATGTGAGATAATATTATCTTCATTCACATAGTAAGCCTTCTTATTGAACTTCTTAAAATTCTGTCTAGGACCTTTCTCTGGATATTTAGTTGCCAAATGACCAATTTTACCACATCTAAAACATTTTAGAGGTAACATAGCTTTATAATTTCTTGTATCTTTCTTCAATCTCCTTGTAAAGTTTGCTTCAAATTATTCTTCATCATCACCATCATAATCATCATATGATTTTGTTTCTTTGAATGCCATTTTAGATATTCTCTTATCCCTTCCAAACTTCCTTAACTCAAGTACTGTCAGGGTACCAAACAATAGTTCTTTGGTGAAATTCTTTGGATCATACACCTCTCTAGATCTTATCACTGTAGTTGTCTGGTAATGTCATCAAGATCTTATTCATAAAGTCTTCATCAGTAATAATTCCTCAGTTCTTGACTTCATTAACTATATTCTCAACCCTCTAAAAATAGCTTTTGATATCTTCAATGTCTTCCATTCTTAGATTCTCATAACATCTTGTAGATTTCAATTTCTTAAATAACTTAACTCTATCATTCCCCTCATAGATATCTTTCAACTTTTCCCAAACTTCATAAACCATTTTCAAAGAAATAAATTTGGCTAATTCAGTCTTTGATAAAGCACTACTAATAGCATACTTTCCTTTTCATTTTCCTCATATGCCTCAATTTCATCCCAAGTGGTAAGCTGATGTAGGAGCATATTGGGTTCTTTGGAAATCCCGATCAACCAAAAATATGTTTGTTTTAGTTCAGTAGATTGTTAGAGGCTACTCGGTAAAGTGCTTGGTAACTACTATTTCTCGGTTACTTTTTCTGTCTTTCTTTACCGATGGGTCTCGGTGGATGTTCTGGATGCTCAGTTGGTTCTTCACCGAGTTGTCTTTGCTGCTTAGTTACCTTCTTACCAAGTTTTTTCTGTTGCTCAGTTGGTCTTCACCGAGTTGTTCCTGTTGCTCGATCGATCCTTACTGAGTTGTTTATTTTGACGTTGGATCTTCTGGCCAACTCCTCCATTTAATTTACATAGTGTAATTAGTGTGGGATCTCTCATTGGGATGTGTGTGGACCTAAATCTGGGTCTTTTTTGTTTCTTATGTTAGATATTTAGGATCCGAGTGCCGACCTCTTTTGTGGGCTCTTGTAAATATTTGGTTTTTTGTTCGTAGATTAAGGGGATCAGTTTTGGGATAGTAAATTGAGGGTTAGCATTTGGATGGAAGGTCTGTGACCTTGCATGTATGAAGATTACTCTGTAAAATCTGAATGTATATGGCCTAAACTGGGAAGGCCTTACAGCCTGACATGTAATAATTTTGACGAACTAATATAAGTTCTACTATTTCTTCTCTCCCTTTCTGTGTTGTTGCTTCCATGTTGTTTGTCAAGGTTGGTTTGGATAACTGGGAGTGCCTTGGGCCCCTGTTCTCCATACCCCGCTTGCGTCAGGTGGTATCAGAGTGAAGGTGAGATCTAGGTTCCTTAATGTAAGCCCTAACCCTAGTGGTTGATATTGTTGTGGGGTAGAAGATTGTGATCTGACCTATAATTGAAGAGGGTTTCAAGATGGTTCATGGGATAAGAAATGTAGATCCAATTCTATCTGATATGCAAAGATAGATGGCCGCAAGATTGGAAGCTGTTGAGACAACCCAACATAAAGGAAGACATCTTGAAGATGTTAGTGATGATGAATTGGAAGAAGTGCAAGGAGAAGCTGCACCTACACCTGTGATGGATCAGGAAAAAGAGAGATTCCTGTGAGCATTGACAAGCTTGAAGTCCACACCTCAGTTTAATCCTCCTGAGTATAGTGGAAAATTGGATTCTGATGAGTTGATAGACTAGATAACTGAGATGGAAAAATACTTTGAGTATGAGAATGTACCAGAGGAGAAGAAAGTAAAGATTGAAAGTACAAAGTTGAAATGCCATGCATCCTTGTGGTGGGAGAATCCATAATTAGATTGAAAGAAGAAAGGTAAAGACAAGATCAAGGTATGGAACAAGATGATAAACAAATTGAAAGGAAAATTTCTACGTTGTGATTACCAGATTAACCCAGTTAGGAGAATGCAAAGTTTGAAGCAAAAAGATAGCTCTGTAAAAGATTACACCAAGGATTTCTATAGATTGGACATCAAATTTGGACATGTTGAAGATGAAGTGGAAAGAATAGCAAGATATCTGAACGGATTAAACAGTTCTATACAAGATGAGATCAACTTGGTAAAGATGGAAAGAATTGAAGAGGCATATCAGTTTGCCCTTAAAGATGAGGAGAAATTGAACAAAAGATATGAAGAAAGGCAAAGAGGAAGAGGTGGTAGATTCCCTAGAGGAAGAGGTAGATCTCATGGAGAAAATAGTAGATCTAAACCAGACAAGGAAAAATTTGACACATATCAAGACAAAGGAAAGACAGATTGGAAAGGTGGAAGGTCATTCTAAGGAAGAGGTAATTACTCCTGAGGTGGTTATAGTGGAAGAGGGTTCCAAGGAACTTGTTATAATTATGGTGAAGAAGGACATAGATCTTTTGAGTGTACACATGCAATCAAAAAAGTTGGTACTAGCAGAAATGATTTGGTGCAAGAAGAGTCACTGAATATGTTAGGGATTTTTCTTGTATGAATCACAGTGCTTGAATAATTACTTGAATACCATGCTGTCTATATTGATTCAGATGCAAGAAAATCCTAATTGCTAAGGATTGGATAAGATCCTTCTTCATTTTTTAGCTCCATAAATACTAAGGTAGGTTTTACCTCTTATGATTACTGATTACACAGTATATATTAATGTGGACACTGATTTTCTATGTATCTTTGTTAAACCAACTTATGAAACATCTTGCAAATGACCAAACACAACCAAATGCAAAACTTAACCATACATACCATGATTGTAAATATAGCATAAACCAGTGATACAAGGATTTTCATCCTTCTTCCTTTTAAGGAGGGATAACCTAGTTGATTCACTCTCCAAGAAATCACTAAAATGGACACTATCCTACTGATATCAGTCTGTAATGAGTTCAGCTCATTTGTTCTAAGTAACAAAAGTATTTTTAATTGAAATGATTTTGATATTGGATGAGGAACAAACTAAAAACTATATCCTGGAATAGTGCCTATCCCTTGGGCAAAGAGTCAATGAAAACATGAATCAATAGAGATAAACTAATAGAGATACTGTAGAGTGCCTTACAAACTACATGTAGCTGAGATAGGGTGCCTTACAAACTATCCTCTCATATACATACATCTGTATCAAATCCTTATCACAATGCTTTTCTCTCTAAAATCATCTATGAAACTTAGTCCTCTCCTTGAAAGGAACTCATAAATAATTAGACAAACTACCTTGTAGCAGGTGTATTTCAAATGCCTTACAATTAAAACACATTAGAGCACAAACAGAATGCAAAGAGACAAGATAATATGAAAGAGGGAAAACTACACTGTATTCTATTAATGGATTATGTTTCAACACATCCAGATAATAAGCCTTTATAATATCAAAGACATAGAAGTATAACTTAAAATAAAATTTCCACAAGACCAACAGGGACCTGCTCTGGGCATCTGCAGGAAAAAACCAGAACAGAGCAGAGGAAAGGAACCATTAAAACTGAGAAAAGAAGAAGATATATAGAAGGGAAGAAACCCTAAAAACTATGTCTGGCAAACACCTGTCCTTCTCTCAAATATGATTTGCACTCATTCCTTCTTTTCCAAAAATATGATCCTTCTCGGTGACTTCAAAATCTGATTTTACTTGCATTCCAAGTCTTCAAAATATCTGATATATTTAATCAATTTTTAACTCCACTTGTCTTTTAAAATTTGATTTTATCCTCATTATAACTCTTTCATTCTGCCACTGAGAAGCTTTCCACATTTGATATTAATCTGAGAAAATCTGATAAAAAAACCTCTCAGAAAGCTCCAATAAATCTGATTTTATAAATAAAATATATGTATTTTATCTCTTCTTTTTGTGCAAATCTGATCTCCATAATCTAATCTTCATTCTGTCCAAATTTGTCATGTTTCTGCAAAAAATCTGATTTCCTCTGTGTTGAAAATTCTTCCCAGAATGCATTTTTAAAAATCTGAAATAAAATACATTTTCCAGAAACTATACCTTTTCCTATGTTTAACTATGCATATAACTTTAATTTTTCCATTTAATATAGTTTCTATGCACTTTAGCCTTCAATTTGCCTTTAATATTCTTCTTTG
>MU226828.1:475958-508142 GCA_018584345.1 Thuja plicata | reverse complement strand
TAACCGCACCTTAACTACACTTTAACCATGGTCAACCTTTTTCTCATTGTCTCTAAGTCTCTTGAAGTTTTCATTAACTTTGGTTAGATATGGAGACTTGGAGACTAGCCTTTAGTCTCTAAGTCTCGAGATGATTTTCTCAACCATGGGTTTGATTTGGAGACTTGGAGACTTGGAGATATGGAGACTAACTTAACTCAACCATTAACCATGCCTCAATTGTGGTTACTTTGAACAATGTAGTCTCTAAGTCTCATAAACTTTTTCTTAACCATGGTTCGATCTGGAGACTTGGAGACTAGCCTTTAGTCTCTAAGTCTCTAGATGAGCTTAACTTGACTGCACTTTAATAATGGTCAAATTTTATAGTTTAGTCTCTAAGTCTCTAAATTATTTCGCCAACTATGGTTAGACTTGGAGACTAGCCTTTAGTCTTTAAGTCTCTAGATGATTTTCTTAGCTTTGGAGACTTGGAGACTTGGAGACAAGGAGACTAACTTTATGCATTTTTACTCCAAAATTATGGGGCCTACTAGAATTTTTAAATTTCAACCATGAAACCCACCAAATGGCCTCTTTTTTCTTTCTTCAAATCATATTCTAAATGTTGGAGCATATAAATGTTAAAAACTTTCACAACCCCATGCATGTGGGATATATCTTTATGCATTTTTGAAACTTTGTTATTTATGCAATACTCAGAGAGCCATAAATTTTGTGTTTCATCTATGATTTGGCTCAAATTTTTATTGTATATTTCTGGCATGGTCGTTTCAAACATATCCAAAATTCAGCCCAACCCAGATCGTAGTTTTTGAGATATGACCAAAAACGTGGCTGGCTGTGCACTTGCATTTTCAGAATTTTGAAAAGTTTCCTCAAAGTGTTGCTCATTAATGGCTAAATTTTCTTGCTGGTTAATATATTTAATATTCTCCATAGGGCTGGGATCCCCTTTCCATGGTTTCACTTTTCCATTTTATAACTTAAAACTTTTAAAAAACCTCTGCTTTGCACTGCCAAACTACACAAACTGTCTTCAAATTGTGATTCACAAACTAATCAAAAAGAGCCCCCAAAATTTGAACCTCTGGAACTTGATTCATCTTTACACATGGAACATGAATCTTCAATTAGCTTGCACTGAAGGTGAACTGATCTGTCGGCATCAATTTGCAAAGTTAGCATCTTACAATTTTTCTGATTTTAAACTCAGCAAATATGCATAAATTGGATTTGGAATCAAGTTGGGAAAGTGAACAACTGGATTGGTATGAGTCTGAAACTCTTCAAATGGGTACACTTTCATGTTTTCAACATGGCGGAATATTCAAATATGCCTGACATTCAACTGGGTACAACTTGCAGAAGCTCAAAGTGGGCTATTTAGATATTTGGACATGACAGAGAAACAAGATAGTTTTGTAGGACCAATTTTGGGGAGACTGAAAACTTATCAAATGGATTCAAAATGACTTAAGATTTAAAACATAAGCTCTCTAATATACATGTTAAATATTCTCAAAGTGGTGAAATATGAAACTCAACAGGGCGCAAGTTATTCAGATGCAAAGTAGGCTAGTTACAACAATTTGACACTAATCAACATGCAAAAAAGGACAAGTGCTCAAAACAAGACATCACTAAATGACTCAAAACTTGAATCTGATGATCTGGGATGTCTTCTTATGTCTAAAAAAGAGTGATGAACACCTGAAATGCATGAAAAACTTTAGAATTGCCCTTGGGCAAAAAGGCTCAAAAGTTCTCATAAGGGGCCAAAATGCAAAATTTTTAACAAGGTACTCAAAAACCTTGTTGTATTTTTGAGTACCAACAGTGGCTCTAATTGAGGATGGTTAAATGCAAGTTTATACTGAGAACCACAGATCTCTAGAGTAGCAGATCACCCCAAAACTAAAAATCAGATTTTATCACTTTTCTCTTTCCTCTTTTCACTGACACTTCTCAAAACTTTTCTCTCTTCTCAAAAATGGGGAAACCTCTTACTGTAAGCAAACACACAACTGAAAGGGAATTAAACTGTATAATATGTTCACTATCTAAAAGAGGCCCAAAGCCCCAAAACTAATATCATCTCTTACCTCTGTCATACACTTGGTTTTCATCTTCAGAAATCAGAGATAAGCTAAAATTATCATTTTCATGCATATGATCAATCTTATTTCCATTATCCATTAGCTCAAGATAAAAAATATTATCATAAACCATTTGAGAACTAAATTGGAAATGATACCAATTCTAAAAATTATGTGGCATATGCATGATGCATTCATTAGTTAGCAAAAATTGAGATTCAATGCAATAATCAACAATGCCTAGCTTATTGCCACATCTTTGATAATCACCTTCTGGCTGAAAAATAAAACACTCACAATCAGCCATATTGCTTGGGTTAGCATTATTAAATTCATTCACATCCATCACTTTCATATCATGCAAAATCAGAGAAAATTCATCACCTTGGATATGATCAAACTTAGGACATGGAGCAATAACCTCTTCATCAAAAATAGGAGCACCCTGCCATTTATCACCATCAAACAAACTCAAAGAAAAGTGGTGGGTGGGAGGGAAAATACCAGTATATTGCATATTGGCCAATGAAACTTGAGCCACTGATTGACCACCATTTAATGGTTTAAAGACATGTTTAGAATCAAAACAAGATTCAAAATCCACGCTATTCTCTAAATCAGTACTCAACTCAGTACTTGGAATTTTCACATCTGCTAAATCTAAAACCATACTGAAAACCTCATCATTTGATAAATCAAACTAAATTTTATTGTAGCCTAATGAAGAAGGAGTGCAAGAAGAAATAGTATCACATATGTCCAAATTAGAATGCACTGATTCACTTTCCTTGTCAAAATCAATATGTGTTGGACATGAAAGTTCAAAGATTCCATTTCCTGAATATCTAAGATATTCAAAACATAAAATCTCTGTAATTTATTCACTGTGAAGGGAACAATAGTCATCTTCTTCATTTATCTCCTTACTGTCTTCTTGCATGATGCTGGAAATTTCTTCTTTCTTGGAGTCTTGTTGTGAAACCTCTGAAATCATATCTTCTTGTGTAAGGTCCTCACTACAAACACTCATGTCTACATCATAGTTGTCTTCTTTCTGGTTGCATATATCTTTCTCATTGTCTTGCCACTTATAAAGCTTTATATCAATATCATAATCAACAATATCTTTACCAGCAGTAGACTCTTCATCATCACTAAACATATATTCATCTTTATGACTTTCAATATCATTAGATTCAGATTCACTGTCAAATTTATCACTAGATTCTTCAATAATCTTAGTATTTTCAGATTCAATATCATTATTCTCAACATCTGATATATCTTTAGAAGAAGCATCCTCTAAACCATTTATCCATTCTATAACTTGCTGAAAAATTCTGCCCTTTGAGAAATTGATAACTTACATGTATGAGGGAAACAAATTTGGACAAATTACTCAACGCATAAAAACTCCCGAGGACAAAAAATGATACCATAACTTTTTAGTTTATCAACAAATCTTATGTAAAAATCACTTGGTGATTCACCTTCCTCTCTGCTCATGTGTTCTTGTAAAAGTAATACCACATTTTCTTGAAGCTGTTGCATTAACATAGCTGCCTCTGCTTGGATAAAATCAAACTCTGATATAAAATATTTTGATTCAGATATGTCATGTTCTTCACTATGCTCCACTTCATTATATTGCTCTATATCACTATGCTACTTAAAATCACTAAATCTTTTAATAAAAGAAGCCTCTAATGCTTCCATGGATTCTATTGAGCCATGAGGTAAATCTCTAAACCAATCACTTACAATATCAACTAAGGATATTATAAAAAGTTTCATTAATATATCCTCATGTGAAATATTATGACTGTCTACCAAGTTAGCAAAATTTTCTAAATGATCTTCAGCTGATTGTTCACCAAAACAAGTAAACTTTGGCAAACACTCCCTAACCTTTGATGGAATATAATTTGGATATCCTTGGATACCCTCAAATCTAATTGCTCCATACAAATTACTACCCCTCTAATCACTAGAATGTGACATCTTAGCAGTCAAAAAGATTACAAACTGCCTCTTTTTTCCTCTTAACTTAGTGCTGACCACTTAATAGGGAAAAATTATGTATAACTAATTTTTATTGAACAAAAAACTTATCCAATGAAAATAAAAATACCTAGAGTATGAAGAAGTTGCTGCAAGCTATTGATTTAAAGTCACCTCCAAATTAGTTGTATTGTAAAGCTGCCAATTTGTTGCAGAGAAAAATATTTGCAACTGGCTGAGATCTTTTTTCCAGCTCTGAATTCTTTAAATCAGCAATCTCACATACACAACACATAAAGCCCTTTATTGATTCCTTACTTGGCTACGTCCAAAGCCATAGGAGCCCAAAAATTTGTTGACACTATTGCTGCAAGTCCACCTTCCTTTGTAGTCTTTCTTTAACATGCACACTAGTGCAAATCAGAGAACTCAGAGTCGCCACTCACCAGTAGTGAGATTCTTTTGATACTATCTTGGAGAAACTAAAAAAATTTCAGACACTTTGCAACAAACAACAGACAGACTTGAATCACTTTATAAATCATAAGGAATATATCTTTTCTTTTGAAATCTATACTCTAAAACTATCTCTCTTAACCAAACTCTGGGATACTTCAGCAAAGCAAGGAATTGAACATCTTAAACTTGCTGCCCTTTTATTTATCCCCAGTAGACTCACCAATTTGTTAAGGATTTTTCTTGTATGAATCATAGTGCTTGAATAATTACTTGAACACCATGATGTCTATATTGATTCAGATGCAAGAAAAGCCTAATTGCTAAGGATTGGATAAGATCCTTCTTTGTTTTTGAGCTCCACAAATACTTAGGCAGGTTTTACCTCTTATGATTACTGATTACATAGTATATATTAATGTGGACACTGATTTTCTATGTATCTTTGCTAAACCAACTTATGAAACATCTTGCAAATGACCAAGCATAACCAAATGCAAAACTTAACCATACAAACCATGATTGTAAATATAGCATAAACCAATGATACAAGGATTTTCATCCTTCTTCCTTTTAAGGAGGGATAACCTAGTTGATTCAGTCTCTAAGGAATCACTAAAATGGACACTATCCTGCTGATATGAGTCCTTAATGAGTTCAGCTCATTTGTTCTAAGTAACAAAAGTATTTTTAATTGAAATGATTTTGATATTGGATGAAGAACAAATTGCAAACTATATCCTAGAACAGTTCCTATCCCTTGGGCAAAGAGTCAATGAAAACATGAATCAATAGAGATAAACTAATAGAGATACTGTAGAGTGCCTTACAAACTACATGTAGGTGAGATAGTGTGCCTTACAAACTATCCTCTCATATATATACATTTGCATCAAATCCTTATCACAATGCTTTGCTTTCTGAAATCATCTATGAAACTTAGTTCTCTCTTTGAAAGGAACTCATAAATAATTAGAAAAACTACCTTGTAGCAGGTGTATTTCAAATTCCTTACAATTAAAACACACTAGAGCACAAACAAAATGCAAAGAGACAAGATAATATGAAAGAGAGAAAATTACACTGTATTCTATTAATGGATTATGTTTCAACACATCCAGACAATAAGCCTTTAGAATATCAAAGACATAGAAGTATAAATTACAATAAAATTTCCACAAGACCAACAGGGACTTGCTCTGGGCATCTGCTGGAAAAAACCAGAATAGAGCAGAGGAAAGGAACCATTAAAACTGAGAAAAGAAGAAGATATATAGAAGAGAAGAAACCCTAAAAACTATGTCTGGCAAACACCTATCCTTCTCTCAAATCTGATTTGCACTCATTCCTTCTTTTCCAAAAATCTGACCCTTCTCGGTGACTTCAAAAATCTGATTTTACTTGCATTCCAAGTCTTCAAAATATCTGATATATTTAATCAATTTTTAACTCCACTTGTCTTTTAAAATATGATTTTATCCTCATTGTAACTCTTTCATTCTGCCACTGAGAAGCTTTCAAAATCTGATATTAATCTAAGAAAATCTGATAAAAAAACCTCCCAAAAAGCTCCAATAAATCTAATTTTTCAAATAAAATATATGTATTTTATCTCTTCTTTCTGTGCAAATCTGATCCCCATAATCTAATCTTCATTCTGACCAAATTTTTCATGCTTCTGCAAAAAATTTGATTTTCTCTGTGTTGAAAATTCTTCCCGGAATGTATTTTCAAAAATCTAAAATAAAATGCATTTTCCAGAAACTATACATTTTACTATGTTTAACTATGCATATAAATTTCATTTTTCTATTTAATATAGTTTCTATGCACTTTAGCCTTTAATTTGCCTTTAATATTCTTCTTTGATTTTCATTTTAAACTATAGCAAATTGTTTTAATTCTGTGCACTTTGTGTATTGAAATTTCTCATTTTCCTCAATTTTTTGCATATTATGCCCAGATTCCACTAGATTTTGACACTTGTCACATGTTAATTTTCTCCTCTAAACTGGCCTTTTAACTCACCTTTTAACCCCAGTTATCTTTTCCTGTTTGTCTCTAAGTCTCTTGAACTTTTTCTTAACCTTCCATCTATTTGGAGACTTGGAGACTACCTTTAGTCTCTAAGTCTCTAGATCCTTTTGCTAACCATGAGTTTGTTGGGAGACTTGGAGACTACCTTTAGTCTCTAAGTCTCTAGATCTTTACTTAACTGCACCTTAACTGTACTTTAGCCATGGTCAACCTTTTTCTCATTATCTCTAAGTCTCTTGAAGTTTTTATTAACTTTGGTTAGATCTGTAGACTTGGAGACTAGCCTTTAGTCTCTAAGTCTCTAGATGATTTTCTCAACCATGGGTTTGATTTGGAGACTTGGAGACTTGAAGACATGAAGACTAACTTAACTCAACCATTAACCATGCCTCAACTATGGTTACTTTGCACAATGTAGTCTTTAAGTCTCATAAACTTTTTCTTAACCATGGTTTGATCTGGAGACTTGGAGACTAGCCTTTAGTCTCTAGATGAGCTTAACTTGACTGCACTTTAACCATGGTTAAATTTTATAGTGTAGTCTCTAAGTCTCTCAATGATTTCACCAACTATGGTTAGACTTGGAAACTTGGAGACTAGCCTTTAGTCTCTAAGTCTCTAGATGATTTTCTTGGCTTTGGAGACTTGGAGACAAGGAGACTAACTTTATGCATTTTTACTCCAAAATTATGGGGCCCACTAGATTTTTGAAATTTAAGCCATGAGACCCACCAAATGGCCTCTTATTTCTTTCTTCAAATCATATTCTAAGTGTTGGAGCATATAAATGTTAAAAACTTTCACAACCCCATGCATGTGGGATATATCTTTATGCATTTTTGAAACTTTGTTATTTATGCAATACTCAGAGAGGAATAACTTTTTTATTTCAACTCCGATTTGGCACAAATATTTACTGTCAATTTCTAGCATGGTTGTTTCAAATATATCTAAAATTCAGGCCAACCCAGATCGTAGTTTTTGAGATATGACCAAAAATGTGGCTGGCTGTGCACTTGCATTTTCAGAATTTTGAAAAGTTTCCTCAAAGTGCTGCTCATTAATGGCTAACTTTTCTTGCTGGTTAATACCTTTAATCTTCTCTATAGGGCTTGGCTCCCCTTTCCATGGTTTCAATTTTCTATTTTATAACTTAAAATTTTTAAAAAACCTCTTCTTTGCACTGCCAAACTGCACAAACTGTCTTCAAATTTTGATTCACAAATTAATAAAAAAGAGCCCCCAAAATTTGAACCTCTGGAACTTGATTCACCTTTGCACATGGAACATGAATCTTCAATTATCTTGCATTGAAGGTGAACTAATCTATCGGCATCAATTTTCAAAGTTAGCATCTTACAATTTTTCTAATTTTGAACTCAACAAATATGCATAAATTGGATTTGGAATCAAGTTGGGAAAGTGAACAATTGGATTGGTATGAGTCTGAAAATCTTCAAATGGGTACACTTTCATGTTTTCAACATGGGGGAACATTCAAATATGTAGGGCATTCAACTGGGTACAACTTGCAGAAGCTCAAAGTAGGCTATTTAGATATCTGGACATGACAGAGAAACAAGATAGTTCTGCAGGACCAACTTTGGGGAGATTGAAAATTTATCAAATAGATTCAAAATGACTTAGGATTTAAAACATAAGCTCTCCGATATGTATGTTAAACATTCCCAAAGTGGTGAACTATGAAACTCAATAGAGCGCAAGTTATTCAGATGCAAAGTAGGCTAGTTACAATAATTTGACACTATAATCAGCATATGCAAAAAGGGACAAGTGCTCAAAACAAGACATCACTAAATGACTCAAAACTTGAATCTGACGATTTGGGATGTCTTCTTATGTCTAAAAAAGAGTGATGAACACCTGAAATGCATGAAAAAATTTAGAATTGCACTTGGGCAAAAAGGCTCAAAAGTTCTCATAAGGGGCCAAAATGCAAATTTTTTAACAAGGTACTCAAAAACCTTGTATTTTTGAGTACCAACAGAATGAACTTGAGAAGGAAGGAAATATAATGATCAAAAGGATACTTTGGAGTGAGAAAGATAAACAAGATCATGTCAGAAAAATTTTGTTCAAGACCAAATGAAGAGTTGCAGAAAAAGTTTGGAAGGTAATTATTGATAGTGGAAGCTCGAACTGTTGGAAATACAATAATGGGAAAGCAAGATACTGAGAGGGGGGGGGGGGGGGGGGGGTGAATCAGATATTTAAAATTAAAAACTTAAAACAAGTTGATCCACATTCATATGTAAATGAATCTAATTTAATCTTAAATAGCATCCACACCATGAAATAAGTAACACATAACACAACAATTTGGTAACCCAGAAACCCAAATAGGTACAACTGGGGTGGGGATGACACTCAAAAAAGTCTCCACTACTACATTAATAAAGTGTACATGTTAGGGTTACAATGTTTGATTACAAAATATAATCTACCTTGTTAAAGGTCTGCTCTGTTAAAAGCTTCAGATCATTACAATCTACCTTGTTAAAGGATTTAAACTTACAATGAAGTAAGCACTCTGTTAAGAGATAAATAAAGGCCTGCTAAAACCATTCTGTTAAGAGATTTTCACTTGATACAATGATTAGAAAGTATCAAGTACTGATCCTTCGATATGCACTCTGATGCTGATGATGGATCTCCTCTTTTCAGTATCTCTTCTGATCTTATAATCTGATAAATATTTACTCTGCTGTTCACTATGTTATGCTTTGCTTGATCTTTGCTTCTAAACAAAATTACCCTCTGTGCATTTCACTTCAAAATGTAGTCACTTCATCATACTCATCTGTCTCTTGCACATACATACATTCATTCATAAAATAGGGTTTTGAAGCAATCTAATATATCTATACAGATCTGACAGTGAGATCTAGATCAATGATCAAGATCTGATATCCATTCCTTGATGGTAAAACAATTAATGCTTAAAATGAGTCATGCATAGGATAAAACAATTACATACATAATTAACTCTGTATAAAAATATTAAATGCACACAATGTCAGCCCAAAAAGCTTACACAAGTCGGCTGGATCACTTATCCTTGAAGTTTGTATCATTCCAGACAAGTATACAAAAACTGTTATGGTCTGCACTTTGACTGTCTGTTGCTCAGCATTTAAGATCTCTATCTCTACTCAGCTCGACAATGTAACTGGGCTTGGCAATGTGACTAAGCATACTAAAAACTGCTTGACAATGTTGCTTGACCTTGCATAGTTTTAGCTCAGCCACAGTGATAGCCAACTAAAACTACCTAATGAAATGACTAAGTGTTGGTCACTAATCATCAACATAACTTAGAGATTAACAAAGAATCTGACATCTGAGAAAATGGTCACAAATTTGTAGTTGGAAAGAATGAAGCACCTGAATCCCTATCAAATTTCATGGATCAAGGATGAGCATACATTAATGGTGAGTGAACAATGTTTTGTGAATTTGAAAATTGGAAAGTACTATGATAAAGTGTTGTGTGATATTATTCCAATGGATTGTTGTCATATTGTGTTGGGTAGACCTTGGAAATATGATATACATGCTATACATGATGGAAGAGTGAATAGATTTACTATTTGGGTTGATGGTAAGAAAAAATATTGCTACCTTTGGTTGAAGAATATGTTGATGAGATATGTACATATGTGAAACTATTTCTGATGGAAGGTAGACAACTTGTTAAGGATTTGAAAATAAATGATATTTGTTATGATTTGATTCATAAAAAACCGAGTAAGAATGCAAAAGATGAAGTTCCTGCAGAAGTTGAGAAATTTATTACCGAGTACAAGGAGATCATTTCAGATAATGTACCTGATGGTTTGCCACCAATGAGAAATATTAGTCATTGTATGATTTGATTCTTGGAGCTAGGTTACCAAAAATGACACCACATCGATTGACACCGACTGAGAATAAAGAACTCAACCGACAAGTTCATGAGTTTTTGAACAAGGGTTTAATTAGAGAAAGTTTGAGTCCATGTGTAGTACTAGCTATATTGGCACCTAAGAAGAATGGATAATGGTGAATGTGCACTGATTCAAGAGCAATGAATAAGATCATAGTTAAGTATAGGTTTCCTATACTGAGGTTGAATGATATAATGGATTGTTTGAGTGGAGCAAAATAGTTTACCAAAATTGATTTGAAGAGTGGATATCATCAGATTAGAATTAGAGAAGGTGACGAGTGGAAGAATTCTTTTAAGAAAAAAGAAGGTTTGTATGAGTGGTTGGTTATGCCTTTTGGTTTACCTAATGCACCAAGTACATTTTTGAGGTTAATGAAAGAAGTTTTGAATAAATTCTTGAATAAATGTGTGATAATATATTTGGATGATATTTTTATATTCAGTAAGACTAGAGAAGAATATTTGATGCATATAAGACAAGTGTTTGAGAGGTTGAAAGAGGAAAAGTTGCTGATAAATCTAAAAAAGTGTTCCTTCATGAAAGAAGAACTTGTGTATTTAGGTTTTGTGATTTTAGATGATGGCTTGAAGATGGATCCTGAGAAGGTTGAAGCTATACTTAGTTTTCCTACACATGAGAATGTTAGTGAGGTAAGATCGTGTCATGGACTGACAAGTTTTTAAAAGAAGTTTATCAAAAATTTTAGTTCTATTTGTAATACTATGAATGAGACAATGAGAGGAGACAAAAGAGAATTCAAATGGATACATGGAGCTGATAAGAGTTTTGAGAGTTTGAAGTAGAAGGTTTCTGAATTAGATGTGTTAGCCTTACCTAATTTCAATAAGGTATTTCAATTTTAATGTGATGCAAGTGGAAGTGTAATAGGAGCTGTGTTGACTCAAGAAGGTAAACTTGTTGCTTTCTTTAGTGAAAAGTTGAATGATGTAAAAAGGAAATATTCTATCTATGATCAAGAATTCTATGCTATTGTTCCAACTCTGAAGAAGTGGAGACATTATTTTATGCCGAGTGAATTTGTGTTGTATACTAATCATAAGGCTTTACAATATTTGGGTAGTTAGAATAAGTTGAATCGGAGACATATGAAATGGGTAGAGTATTTGCAAAATTTCACATTTGTGATAAAGCATAAATGTGGAGTTTCTAAGCGAGTTACTGATGCATTAAGTAGAAGAAGATCCTTGTTGACTGAAGTTAGAATTGAGGTTCTTGGTTTTGATGACATGAAGCATTTGTATGAAAATGATCCTAATTTTTCTTAGTAGTGGAGAGTGTGCAGAGAACCTATTCCAAATCAACCAAGTAAGTATGAAGACTATTTCATTCAAGAAGATATGTTGTTCAAAGGCACTCAGTTGTGCATACTAAGAGGATCAATGAGAACTAATTTGATAAGGGAAAAACATAGTAGTGGTTTGGCTTGACATTTTGGTATTGATAAAACATTGAGTTTGCTCAAGGAAAGGTATTTTTGGCCTCAGTTGTATAAGGATGTTCAGAAATTTGTGAAAAGTTATGGAGTTTGTCAAGTTGCAAAAGGAGTAAGTCAGAATACTAGATTGTATTCACCGATTTCTGTTCCTGTGAAACCTTGGAGTGATATAAGCATGGATTTTGTTCTTGGCTTACAGAGGACAAAAAGTGGTAATGATTCCATATTTGTGATTTTTGGTAGATTTTCTAAGATGAAACATTTCATACCATATAGAAAAACATCAAATGTAGTACATATAATAGATCTTTTCTTTAAAGATATTGTCAAATTGCATGGATTACCAAGGAGTATCATCTCTGACCGAGACAGTAAGTTTGTCAGCTATTTTTGTAAAACACTTAGGAAGAAGTTGGAAAATGAGTAGAAGTATAGTTCTACATTTCATCCATAGACTGATGGACAGACAAAGGTTGTAAACCAAAGTTTGGGTAACTTGTTAAGATGTTTAGTTGGAGACACCGAGTAATTGGGATTTGATCTTAGCACAAGTAGATTTTGTATATAAAAGTTTAGTGAATAGAAGCACTGGAAATACACCTTTTGAGATTATTCATTGCACACAACCAAGAGGTATATTAGACTTGAGAGACATTGCTGGAGAAGAGAAAAGAAGTGCTGAAGCAGAAAAGTTTGCTGAGTTCCTGAAAACATTGCATGAGGATGTAAAACATAAGTTGGAGAAAAGCAATCATAAATACAAGGATAGTGCAGATAGATCAAGGGGACATAAAAATTTTGAAGTTGGTGATGCAGTTATGGTTCATTTGAAGAAAGGTAGATTTCCTTTTGGAACATATGGAAAATTGAAGATGAAGAAATTTGGTCCTTGCAAAATACTGAGAAGATTTGATAGTGAAAATGCTTATGAAGTAGAATTACCTGATGACATGGATATATCTCCTATATTTAATATATCAGATTTGTATGAGTATCATGAACCTAATGAAGAAGTGACAGTACCGAGTGATTATCCTAAGAAAAATATAGAGGGAGTTGAGCATATTTTGAAATAAAGAGTTGGAAAAAGTACAAGAGGAAGGTAATACATGGAATATCTAATAAAATGGAAGAAAAAACCAATGGAGGAATCATATTGGATTTATCAATCTAAGTTGTATTCCATCTAGACGTTACCTGATACATGATTCAGAGAATCATTTCTTCCATCCCTAGGTGTCTGATGTAGGAACATCTTGGGTTCTTTGGCAATCCTGATCATCCAAAAATACGTTTGTTTTAGTTCAGTAGATTGTTGTAGGATGCTCGGTAAAGTGATCAGTAACTGCTATTGCTCGGTTACCTTTTCTGTCTTTCTTTATCGATGAGTCTTGGTGGATGTTCTGTCTACTTGGTTGGTTCTTCACCAAGTTGTCTTTTTTTCTTGGTTACCTTCTTACTGAGTCATTTCTATTTCTCGGTTGGTCTTCACCGAGCTGTTCTTGTTGCTCAGTTGGCTTCTTACCTAGTTGTTTATTTTGATGTTGGATCTTATGGCCTACTCCTGCATTTAATTTATGTAGCATAATTAATGTGGGATCTCTCATTGGGATGTTTGTGGACCTAAATTTGAGTCTTTTTCTATTTCCTATTTTGGATCTTTAGGATTCGAGTGCCGACCTCTTTGGTAGACTCTTGTATATATTTTGTTTTCTATTCGTAGATTAAGGGAATCAATTTTGGGATAGTAGATTAAGGGTTAGAATTTGGATGGAAGGTCTATGACCTTGCATGTATGAAGATTACTATGTAAAATCTGAATGCATATGGCTTAAACTGGGAAGGCCTTACAACCCAACATGTAATAAGTTTGACGAATTAATATAAGTTTTTCTATTTCTTCTCTCCCTTTCTATGTTTTTTCTTCCGTGTTGTTCCTCGAGGTTGGTTTGGATAGCTGGGAGTGCCTTGGACCTCTATTCTCCATACCACCCTTGCATCATAATCCCATTATAAGGAAATATATACTTTGTCTCCACACACTTCTAGGACTTGTAACCAACCGATACCAAGTATCCTTTTATCAGATCTTTCTATGAACTGTAATCTGATCCACCAAACAAAGGGAGAGGAAATTTGTGTACCATCAGATCTGACTCAAGTGGTTAAGCTCTTCATTGAGGAACCAAGATATGATACCATTTATTGAGCATGCCGACTAATTGAGAGGGGGGTGAATAAATTATTCCCACACAAATTATAAAACTTTTCCTCTATCGGTCAACTCAGAAACATTAATATTAACAACTTTAGGTTTGTCGGTTAAGCACATCAAACATCCACATAAATGTAAGTATTAAGAACACATAAACACTGACATAGAGAACACTAGGATTTTACGTGGAAACCAAAAATGGGAAAAACCATAAAGAAGCTAATTCTCATGAAATGTAAAATACCTATTAAGGTGACACCGATATGGTGATTTTTATGAGGGCTCACTGCCAGATGCATAAAGGCTTACTGCAGATACATAGAAGCTCATTACCGATACACAAATATTCACTACCAATACATAAAGGTTCACTGGCGATACACAAATGCTCACTGCCAATACAATAAGGCTCACAACTAAAAAATATAAAAATTGATTGAATCCACCGTCAATATCAACACATTGTTGCATAGGAACACATATTCACTATCACTTTGCATATAACCATGCATGATTCTTATCAGATACAATTATTGATCTAGATACAGACACTAATCCAGATACCCAAAAAATAAACTCCTCACTCTTATATATGAAACATCATTAAATCCATCAGGTTGACTAGACAATTTGAAATAGGTCACACCAAGACATTCCTGTGGTGGTAAGGAATGAAGTGAGGACCACCTCAAACATTACAACACACCTCGCTCAAGACAACATGCCACACCATCTCCAAAGCACTCAGTTCTAATGGATATGATCAACATGCAACACATACATAGATAAGACCAAAATATACAAGGGATACACATCCAAATAGGATTGATCAAATCAACCATATGTTGCATGCACGAAGAACATGAACAATCACCAAAACCTGTTGGTGACAACCTCAACTAAAATATATAGACTATCGGAGAACATCAAATGATACACAACTAACACACCAAAACCAGTCAATTCCACAACAACCCATACACCAAGAGGATGGAATAATGATATGTTGACATCAATGAAAAAAAATTAGATCACATCAACCTCACATTCTAACAGA
Organism: Thuja plicata; assembly: GCA_018584345.1. Taxonomy (NCBI): domain Eukaryota; kingdom Viridiplantae; phylum Streptophyta; class Pinopsida; order Cupressales; family Cupressaceae; genus Thuja; species Thuja plicata. The sequence goes on along the minus strand of MU226828.1, from coordinate 492,871 downwards.
TAGACTTAAGTGACACATTTTGTAGAAGATTCTCATTGCCTATGGCTTTACTTGAGGGGGTTAGCTGGAATATGAGTTATGTTACTTCAAAATCCTTCTCCTTTATTCTAAAGGGGGGGGAGCCTTCTAAGTTATTTGGATCCTCTAAGGACCTTCTCCAAAGAGATCCTCTTTCTTCCCATTTGTTTATTATTATGGTTGAGGGCCTTGTCAGATTTATTAAGTCTCAGGTTTCCCAGGGCTTTATTCATGGATGAATTTGGTAGAATTATCAGGTACTGAGAGGGGGGAGGGGGTGAATCAGTCTAAACAAATAGTAACCAAATTCAACCACTGATCTAAATAACTGCTAAATCACTTTCCAAACCACAAAGACTATAACTGATGCAAACACATAAAATAAAGTAATATAAAGTATCCATAAATTCATCACACATGACACATATATTTTATCATAGAAACCCTTGTAAGATGAAACAAACCAGGGTGAGGATGACACCCACAAGCACAATACTATAGTAAATGAGTTTAACCTGTTAGGAGCTATAAATACCCTTTTTTAGGGTTCACCCTGTTAGGAGTGACCAGTACACTGTTAGGAGTACAAAAATATCAGTTATGATCTACCTTGCTAGAGGATTTAAAACCTCAATAAATAAGTTACCTTGTTAAAGAATCTACAAAAAAGGAACCTATTAGAGTTCATCTGGTTTAGGTATTTTTCTTGCTGTAACTATTAGGGAAGAAAAAGATGAGTGATCTAGATGTAGCACTGATTGCTTGTCAAATCCAATCTATTCTCTACACTCTATATCTTCTCTCTTCTCTCTATCTTTCATCTTTTTGATCGCAACCTCAAATTAAAATCACAAAACCCTAATTGCATCACCCACAACAACAACTATAACTCTTACAAATTTTTCAATATGAGAAGTTCCCAATATATACACAACTTGCACTGACATAAAAATGATCTTCAAATTACTTTACCGTGAAAGCACCACCTGTCAAAGTGATAATATTGATCTATAAAGTGATTTATCATGAGCGCATTAGGTTGAGATAAGATCTCAAGTTATATCTCCAAAGTAGTCAAACATGTTTTGACTTCTCCAATTCAACACCTCAAATATGACTTAAATGTTTGCATCGATCACATAAATATAAAAAAATTGATTTCATAACCTTTATTACATGTCATCATAACATTATAAATGATCACACATACTATACCTCTCACCGATCTATGATTTACCAATTGTTACTCAAATACACAAGTGTTCTTACCTATTTCAATGTCTGTGACATCAAAAACTATCTTACCGATCAGCCAAATGAATTGTAGTTGGAACCAAATTGAAATATAAACACTTTGATGTTGTATTTGTGATTTCTCCACATAATTCCACTTCTACCATGATCACTACCAAATTGATTTACTCACTTTCTACCAATCTTCTGGACTTAGCCAATTTTCAGCATTACCTTCTTACCGATTATGACTTCACTTCTCCTGTAGTATTTCATGACTGTACTGACTTGAATTAGTTTAGTTTCCATAAATGACAACCAAATAAGTGACTCCTTATGACTACACCTCCAAATCCATGAAAATACCAACATGATTTGAGGTAATGATCCACCTATGCTTTCTCATCTCTAGTTTGTGGATGATACTGCTCTTATGGGGATTTCTTGGCTGCATGAAGTTGAGACCTTCAAGTGAATGCTGGATATTTATTTAGCTACTTCGTGTCAGAAAGTCAATGAGCATAAATCCTTGATATATATTTTTAATAATTTGGAACCTATCTAGAGGAGGATTGCTAACATCTTTAGGTTTCAAATTGAGACTCTCCCCCTACTTTATCTGGGCATTCCTATTTCTATTGGTAGAAAAATGAAGATTTTTTTGTAGGAATTTATTGATAATTTGCATTGAAAGGTAAACAATTGGACTCATTTATGGCTATCTATTGTTGATTGGGTGACCCTTCTTCAATTGGTGATTCAAGCTATTCCTATTTATAGAAGTCTAGTTTAGGAAGCCCCTGTGTATTTTATTTAGGAGTTTGATGCCTCGTCATGCCAGTTTCTTTGGAGTGGTAACTTGTATAATAATAAGTGGAGCCTAATTAAGTGGGAATATAAGTGTCATTCAAAGAAGGAGGGCCTGTGCTTTCATTCTACTATTTTGAGTGGGAAGGATCTTGGAACCAAATTATATTACTGTTGGTGTACCAGTCAGAATTAGCTTTGGGTTGGTATTCTCACACATAAGTATATATGAGGAGTTGAATATTTGGATGTTTCTCACTATCATTTAGAGTCTAGGGGCTCTATGATTTGGTACACTCTTCATGAAGACATAAGATCATTTGGTTAAGAGGGTTCCTTTTTGGATCTGCGACAGGGGCTATGAAGATCTCTTTTGGACAGATTATTGGGATGGTCATCCCCCTCTTCTTTCTATGTATTCACATCTAAAACCGCTCTATGATTATTTTATAGCTATTAGATGGGATAAGGTTGTGCATTATAAGACTGTTTAGAATTTAGGCATGGTTGTTGGCTATAGATGAAAGGATTCTTGTTGTGGGTCCACAACACACACCCCATTTTTTCTGGTCCTCTGACCATGGGGACCCCCTTTCTTTTGCTTTGTGGTTTTTTGGTCTTATTTTCCCCTTTGAGTCCTCACTTGGTCAACTTCAAAAGAACAGGCATCAGCATGATCTTAAGGAAAAACACTTTTTTCACCCTTTTGGCATTTTGGGGACCTTGGTACTCTGAAACATTGAAATGGCCAAAAGGTTGAACGACAGTCCTTTTGGTGTTTTTGGCATCTGAAAACACCAAAATTATGAAGGTGTCTACCTCTAAACTTTTAGTGTTTCAGACACCAAAACCACCTAAAGCGCTGACGTCAAGACCTATAGGTTATAAGTTGTGAAGGCCAAAATTTGAAAACACTTTACATCCTCGATTCTGATTTTCTCGAGAGCTCACAGCTTCAGCCTTTTTCACCTTCAGCCCTAAGCTTGACCAGACGTGTGTGCCTCTAGCTTTGTTGTGCCGTCCTCCCTGCTCCTAGCCCCTCAAAGGTAGGTCTTGTTTGCATGCCTCTCATTCTCTTTCTCCTCTTGGTTTTGTTTTAAAGTTTTAGGGTTTTCTTCACCCTAGCACTTGTCCGGCCTAGGGAATTTTAGATTTCCTTCTCCACTAGTCTCTAAGGGGGCCTGTGGGTGCTTTCATTTTAGAAGGGGTCTGTCTGTGTCGAGTTGGGTTTTTTCCTCTAGGTTTTTTGTGTTAGGGTTTTGTCTGGTCTTGAACTTTGTCATAGGTTTTCAGCCTCTGAAAGGCCGAAAGCCAAGTCATGGTTGTCTATTTTGTTGTCGGAGATTCGACCCTTTCAGTATTTTGGACCTCCAAAATGTTTGAAATTATGATAGGAACGAATCCCCAAAATTCCTATCCCTCATCGCTATTTCAGAGACTCAAAATTTTTGGCATTTCAGACACTCGAAAGGCCTGAAATCCTGACAAATCCAAGTCTCTGAAACTTGGTCTTCAAGCTTCAGGATTTTTTGCATCCACAAAACTTTTAGACTTTCAGATACTGAAAGGTCTGAAACAAACTCACTATGAATGATGGCTTTTTACACTTTCAGCCGTTTTGGCCTCTGAGACATTCTTCGTTGTTTGAAATCCTGAAAGTGTGAAAAAACTACATTCTCGGTGACTTAGAGATTTTTTCTATGTTTTCTTAGTTTAGTCACCTTTCTTTCAATTTTTTCTCCAAATAAGATACTGATACTTGTATGTTTTATTACAGAAATGCCTGAGAAAAAGACTACTTCTCCCATGAATTACCAATACAAGGGGAACACTCCCCCTTCAAAGATTAGCAACAAGCATAGTGAGATCACTGACATTGATATTAGGAGCATGGATTGGGATGAATTCCTTACAAGATGTGGCCAACCAGCCAGGAGATCAGAGGATTGTACCTCTCTGGTATTAGCAAGACTGGTGAGTGCAACAACCCACCCAATAGTCGTATCTTTGCTTGAACTCATCATGACCCTGGCCAATCATTACAACTCTGACAAGTGGGTGGTCCATGATACAGAGGACCAAATAGTACTGGATATCCAGCCTAATGTCATAGAAGATGTTTTCCATCTCCACAAAGGCGTGGACAAGTTCTATGACTTCTTCATAGAAAAGGGAAACTTATGGTTTAGAAACAAAGTGGAGGAGGCTAGTGAAATAGTTAATAATCACTACCTAGAGAAACCTCTCCCCAAAAACAAGTTGGAAAAAATAGACTTGAGGAGAGGATACACAAAGGATGACATCAAGGCAGAAATAACAATGATAAGCAGAGTATACGGGTTACCACAATTATTCCAACTAGATAATTGGATGATTCTCCTTATAGAAAGACTCAACGGCCGCAGGTCTAGGTTCGACTGGGGAAACATCATTAGCGATAAGTTGGATGAACAACTAGTGGCAGTGAAACACAACCCTAAGTTCTATATGAGTACTTATGTGGTGTACTTATTAGTAGCAAGGGAAGATTACCCAGGGATTGTAAAAAGAGGGAGCCTAAATGATCCCAATGTATGGCCTCACATCGTATACCCCCAATTCCAGAAAAGGGTAAAAATGTTTGAGGATAGCCCAGACTACTGGATAGATAATGATGCCTTCATTTTTGCAATCATTCAATCTATTGAGGGTGATTTTGCAAAAATGATGTCAGAGGAAGCAATAGCCAAGGTGAGGGCCATAGGCACCTATTACATATAATTCAGAACCTTCACATACATTTGGATAGCAGTATCAATGGTGAATTTGAAGAATTTGCCTAGATATCCATCCGATTGGATAATCATTTTGGAAATGGCCCAGCAGCTCACAAATGCCTATGAACATATAAAACACAAGAAGAAGAACTATTGGGATTTCCCCATCTCACTGGGACCATATACCCTACAGGACATTAAGGTCTATAAATCCTTGGCCTTTGAATGGGATGATTGTCCCCTACAACTCTACGACATAGTATGGTACCAATTTGACCCTATAGGCACATACAACCACATTATTAGCAAGTTCTACATTCATGAACCACACCTGGAGGATCACTGGATGAACTGCGTAGATGATCACGAGGTCAGAATCTGAGATTATTGCAGATTGACTCTTATGTTGGCTAAGGAAGTCATAAAGAGCCTTATTCCCCAAAATTTTTGGGAGTATGACTCAAAAGAGGTCCTGGAGGCCATCTATACAGATGAGAAAATATATGACCGACCCAACATGAACACAGAGGTCAAAAATGATGAGAATGATGACATAAATTTTTGGGCAAGACACGTAATGAGAACAACAAAAGAATGGATCAAGAGGCCCTAAAAAATGAGCCTAATACCTGTGAAGACATTGATGGATCCACCCAAGAAGGTAGATAGATAGCATGGAGAGATAAACATAGTGCCCCAATACAAAAAGGCACCGCCACAAAAGCTGAACATGGTGTATGGTCATGAACAGGCAGTAGAGTACGGGTCAAACCCAAGGTCCAAGGCTCCTAAAACAAGAATGACCAGAAAGATAGATCCTCCCACAGGGAAAGCATAGGTTGCACTAGATGAGGGACCTACTTCTAGACAATCTCCTCCTATCATCGGAAAGGAGAAGAAGACATACAAGAGAAAGAAAACTTCTACACCTTCGCAATTAGAAACTGTATAGGAGGAATCACAAGAGGAGGAGGAAGATGTCCATCTAGTTAAAAGAATGAGGTCTCAAAAAAGAAGAGAAAAGGAGACTAGTAGAAAGCACTAGGAGGATCCTAAAGAGAAAGATAACCCCTTATATTCTCTAGGATGAGATGAGTTCGAGATGTCAGACTTTGAGGGTCTAGAAGGTTTTTTGGACCAGGGCCAGGATACACCATGTTATTCAACTGGATATGAAGTAGGTGGTCCTTCTCTTTTTCAACGACAGGTGATCTTAACTCCACCTCCTATTCAATTCACTAATTCGAAGCCAAATACACCCTAGGTGGGAGATAATTCTAAGGCAGATCAAGGGTCCGGGAATCAAGATTCTCCAGTAACTCCAGGGGTGACTACCAATAAGCCTACCCCAGGGACCAATACTTTTATAACACCCTTTCACATCCCCACTCCACAAACTACTCTCCCACCTCCTATTCCTACTCCACCCCCATTTCTCACAACTCCACATACTACTCTTCCATTTCAAATCTTGAATCTCTCAACACCTACTCCACCATCGCCAAACCCCTTGACTTGCCACATCCCAACACTGGGAGGATCAGTAACTAGAGATGTTGCATCGGCCTTTGGAATCACACCAGGGGTTATGAATAGCCCCAATATAGAAGCCTTGGTTAGTTCCTCAGATGAGGAAGACAAAATTTAGGAAATGCAAGAGGGAGACAAGCCAGAAGAAGAAAGGGGGGAAGAAGGAGAATGCCAAGGAAAAGGGAGTGAAGGGGAATAGAGGCAAGAACAAGGAGAGGAGCAAGAAAAAGAAGTGACTCCACGATCTCAAAGTTTAGATTCAATTCTTCAAATTACCCCATACAAGCTAGTCACTACATCTAGTAGACCCACCTGGTTTACAAAAGAAATTAAGTCCAGGAGAAGAACATATTTAGATGAAGATGAAGGGGAGAACATGGATGTAGCATCCTTAGGACAAGCCTCTCATCAAACAAAAATTATATTACCTACCTAGACAATGTCCTATGTCATTCAGGATACTAGGGGACACTAGAAGGCACAGTTTGCAGTCCCATTTGCAAGCACTTCTCAAGCCCCAACCACCTCAGAAGAGTATACATTGGAGGAGGTAGATTTGGGGGAACCTACCAGGGAGGGTAGCAAGACACTAGCAGCCTTAGGGCTCAACCATGCTCTAGGTTTTATTAGTAAAGATGAAGAGACCATAAGGGCCTTGACTGAACAAAATGAAGCCTTGAAGAGGTTCATCCACAAAATGGTTGGTCCCATCGACCCTAACTACCTGGATGCCTCACTACAGGCCATGTTGGATAAAAGAAATGCCCCAAAATTATCAGTAAGTCTAACTCCCTCCTTCATTAAAGCAAGTGAAGATTGGAAGGATGATTTTGAGTAATACAGGGAAGGTGCTATCAAGCAAATATTCAAACCTTATAGGGTTATTCTAATAGAGGCTACAAATTTGATAGATTTGATGATAAATGATGGTGGCCTGGAATCGGAGACCAGCAAATGGAGAGCCGCCCTCCAAGATCTACATATCATCAGAAAAAAATTCTTCTAGATCTTGGTAAAAATATATGAAGGTGAGGAGCTAGACAAATTTGAGACATGTATCAAGTGCATAACCAAGATAGTTGGTATTTATGAGAAATATCAAGCTTCCATATTGGATAAGCACAAGGAGGTCTTGGAATGGGTCGAGGAAATAGATATCTTTTTCACAAGGATCGACTTTGACTTATATCGAGATGAAGATAAGCATGTCTTACGGCCATCCGAAGAAGTGGTCCAACAATTCAAGGACATTATGGCAGGTATAGGGACCAAGGAAGCCCCACAATAGTTTTTCTATTCAAAGGAAGAAATGATAAAGATGGCCAATCACGTAGAGGAAATCCAATTCTTCACTTTTGAGCTGACTGCCTTTAAAGAAAAGCAGGAATAAAAGGGTTAATAGGGAAAAGAGGAAAGAAATAAACTGCAAGGAAGTCTAGGAGATCATACAAAGGATCAGGGATGCACACCTAGAGGTGTTCTCAAATTGACCCTTTGGACCACGAAGAATTTTTGGAAAAGAAGTCCCCCACACTTTAAGATTTCCCTAAAGCATTTTTCGGCCTTTTGGCCCCCGCAAACGATCCAACCCATTAGCCTTTCGGCCTTCCAATATTTTTGGCCTTTAGCCCTATAGAATATTTGGCCTTTCTTCCCTAAAATTTGTCTTCCTTTCACCCCTAAAATTTTTCAGCCTTTTGGCCCTCTAAGTTTTTGGCCTTTTCGGCCTTCTAGGTATTTTGGCCTTTTTGGCTTTCGACAGATTCAAACTTCAGACCAAGGTTTTGATGATGAAGACTTAGAAGATTTGACACTAGAAAAGTTTCAGAGTTGAGGTTGGGGTCCGAAAAACTGGGTGTTTCAGCGAGATCACATTTTTCCACACCATTTGAATTACAGATCTAATTGATGGTCAACTTGAGTTTGTTTGGAAAGAATTAAGGGTTCCCTATCACTCTCCACCATCAGAAGAGCTTCCAGATGAAGATTCCAAGAAAGAATTCCTGAAAAAAGAAGAAGACTCTAAATTTTCTGAAGAAACCCCTTCTTATTTTGTTTTTCTTCTTGGTGAGTTTGACCCTCCTTGCATGGGCAAACTGATGGTAAATGGGTTCATAGATCCATGCAAGTTATCTAGTGTCAGTTAAGAATAGTTTCCCTTCCAGTAAAGTTTTAGTTTAAATTATTTTTTCTCTCTGATGCCCTAAATTTGGAATTCAAAGTTGTGGATCAAATTCTATATATTGTAATCACAAAATCAATGTAAAGGTCGGATTCTTAGTACAATAAAGATATACATTTAGTGCTTCATTCATGGTGTGTGAATTGCTGCTACCTATGCAAAATTATTGAATGTATGCTTTCATTATTCATTATTTTTAGAGAGCCTCTTGTTTATTCATGTGCTTCGAATTCATGTTTCTTTTAGTTAGAGTTTTTTGTTGTTTACTTTACCTTGTTATGACAAATGTGTGGAAGAGATCATATTTGGGCTTAACGATAAATCTATCTTGTGGGTGCGCACATATTGGTGGCTTTGCAATTTGATCAATTTTGAATATCTTGCACGAGTGAATATGTATTCTCTCAAAATGCTTGCATCTGTGGGGTAGTGAATTGTGACTTGGTTCGATTCATGCTTAGTGGGTTTACACCAAATCTCTCCCATCATTCAATTTGCAAGGATGGTTTACAAATGGTTTATGTCCGTAGGAGTTCATTTTCAGTCATTTTCTTATTTCTCATTACTCTACTCCCTACTCTCTTCATCTCTTAAATTTTGAAAGTATAAAAATCTTAAAAGTCCCAAAATTGCATTCTATTTATAACACCCATATGTTAAAACGGAAAATACAAAAAAAAGAGCTAAAGTGTTTTATAGTTTGATGTCTTGAGTGAACCAGCAAAGGCCTCCTCGTGAATAATCACATTTATCTTCAACTAAGTCAACCTAGCAGGTTGTGACCCGACCTTGGAGAACCTTGGGAATAACCTCATTATTCTTTCAAGAGAGGAAATCGAATCTCGAGATCCTAGCAAGTTGGCTTGTGTCAAAACAATGCTAAACAAAAGTGGCGCTAAGAGGGCCTCAAAAATCAAAAGCTGGAAAAAATTGGATCTTTCTCTCCAGAGAGATTTGAGAGACTACTTAGATCATCTCTGAAGAGAGGCAAGTTCCTTGAACTCACCCATCATCGTAAATCTCGCAGCGACAAAGGAAAGAAAAAATAAAAATACTCTTCCCATCTTACCGAGCCCTAGAATTCCTTTGGACAGTAATTACATATCACTGCCCTGACTGTCATCATAGCCATAAAGAAAAAATAGAACTTACAAAATTAGTATTTGCAGCAACCTCATCTGATGGCCTTTTTTTCCAATGCAACCAGCTCACCATTAAATTTTGTTGAGCAGCTCCATGAGTTACCCAAAATTCCAGAGAAGTTTTGTAACCGGTTTATATATGGAAAATCAAGGATAGCGGAAGAACACATCTGCACCTTCAAGGAAATTTGCAACTGTAAAGAGATTTCCCACCAAGACATTGTTTTCCATCTATTCCCATACACCTTGGGAGAGTTTGCTTACAATTGGTACTTAAACTTACCATTAGGATCAATCTTTGTGTGGAACGAGTTTGAAACCAAATTCCTCAAGCAATTCAAACTGTATGTGGATTCAGCCATGACACATCACCAGTTCATTACTATGAGGAAAGATCCTAAAGAGCCTATCGCTATGTTCAACCATCATTTTAACAAGATCCATCAGAAGTTGGAAGCTCCTTACACCATACCAGAAGAGGCTATCATACAAGTTTACTTAAAAGAATTGGATCCTTTCACCTCAATCTTTCTGAGGAGGCTTTCCCTGGTGAATAGAGACACGATGGAAAAGGTGTATAATGAAGCCATCACATTCACCCAGCAGATGGACCCACAAGAAGGGAGTTATGCAGCAGTACCTATCATGAATAACCTTGCTGTCCCACATCCATTTGCAGAAAACAATCAAGCTTTGGCCACTCACACACCTATGTTGAACCCCATTCCAGTGCAACCATTTGCAACCACACCCCCATCTATTACTTATCCAGGTTTTGAAGTTCACAAGACAACATTTGTGGAGTAGAGAGTTGTGACCCAAGTAGAGCCTGATACTCTCATGGACTCTGAATTAGATGCCATAAAGAAGACATTATCCCAACTCACCAACGAGCTCATCTAGATGAAGTTGAATCCATCTCAGAATCAAGGTGGGTATCAATAGGCACCTATCAGTCCAAATACATACCCTCAAAATCCAAATCAAAATTTCAAAACATACAATAACAACAACGACAATACATAGGATAAGACATTTGGGCAGAAAAGACCAAACATGCCATGGAACACTAGACCCAATAATGATAGCATCCCAGCAGATAATGCCAATGCTTACGAGGCATCAGAGGCTAATTTTGTCAGGGATCCAAATTCACACCAAGGCAATAATGGGTATGGGAGAAACTCCCATGATCATTACATCAAGAATCCAGAGGAGCCTTCGGTGCAATTCAATGCTATGGTGTTTGATTTCTATGAGTCTGGATAGGAGGGAGATTCAGATGCTTTTGCAGGAGAAGATGAGCTCATGTTTCCCTTCCAGAAAGAGAATGAACCTAAGTATTCCAAAGTACATACTTTCCAAAATGATTAAAGAAACTCATACAACCTTCAGAGTAGAGAGGAGCCTCTCATGAATAGTATTCCCACAGGAAAACAACCAACTCCACCAGATCCTCGAGCTAGTAACAATCCCATGCCTCCTAAAGGCCCAAATGGTCCTACACCTCCTACAACAAGTACGTATACTGAGTATAGGGGTAGGGCATGGTCAAGTGACAAATACAATGCAGTTGATGAACTGAAGAAAACCAAAGCAAACATATCTATGTTCAAATTACTACAATGTTTCCCATCTTAGAAGGAGGCTCTTCTAAGATCTCTAGACCACTCAAAACCTGGCTCGTTGACAAACAATGCAAGGGCACCTATATCTAGCATCAACACATCCAAGGCTTTCCCCGCTATGTTCAAAGATAGGATGGAGGTCCCACCATTATTACTTAGTCTACGGATGTTTGGAAATAACTTACACAATTGCCTGATTGATTCAGAAGCTTCATGCAACGTCATGCCTCTGTCAATTTGTCAGAAGTTGGGGATGGTTCCCAAAGTAACAAACTGAGTGGTCATGCAATTGGATAAAACCAAGGTCAAGGTAATCAATGTGCTTAAAGATGTACACATCCAATTAGTAGCAGATCCCAGAATACAAGAATGCATTGATGTACATATAGTAGACATACCTGAAACTTATGGGATGCTGTTGAGCCGAGAATAGACCAAGTGCCTAAGAGGTTGGTTTCTACAGATTTCACCCAACTGTGGCTACCATGGAGAGCCCTAAACAACTAGATCAAGATTGATGCAAAGCCTAAATTGAGATAGATGATCACTGAGTACAATTCCCTAAATGAGGTCATATTCACCCAGATGGACCTGGGCACTTATCAGATGGATGACATCCTCATGTTCCAAATCCACGAGGACCTAGAATCAGACCACAACCTCATTTTGGGTCTCTTGGAGTCAGATATCGATGATGGAATCTTCTAACACTTCATCAATAGCACTATGGTCAGCCTATGACACTTGGGACAAGATGTAGATCCTAACATTTTGTTACTACTAGGGTACTATCGATTAAACCAAGCTAGCCATTCTAAGTTCACATGCCCCAGTTCCTAGGAAGAATTATCAAGGGTATTGAACCAAATCACCTCATCAAGTAAGCTATCAGAGACCCCTACAATAAAAAAAAGACATCCTCGAGACCAAGGACAAGAATAAAATCCCACCAGAGGTAGATGTCCCAGTTCCTGCAATCACCCCAAGCCAAGATCAGGATAGTGGATCAGATTCTGATGATAGAGGCCCAACCTCAAACATACTTAGTGAGTGGAGTACCTCTGATGACAGAGCATGCCCCTCTTATAAAGGAATTATAGAAGACAAGGGCAGTGAAAGTACCAATATCACCGCACCTAGGCATACTTAAGGTATGGGAGAATCAACCTCTTCTGATAGTGATGGGGAGAAAGGGCAGAGAATTAAAACCAAGAACCCTCTAAAGAGAAAATCAGCCAAAACCAATCCTACCAAGCAACCGCAGATATGGAAATTGTGCTTTGATGGTTCCAAATGTAAATAGGGAGAAGGTGCAGGGATCGAATTGATAAAGCTGAGAGGACAAAAGTTCATCTTGATAGCTATTGACTACTGCACATGCTAGATGGAAGCTCAAGCACTGAATAATTGTACCATAGAGATCGTGACTAGATTCTTGGAGGAGCGCATCATAACCAGGTTTGGGATGCCATTTTATCTGGTATGTGACAATGATCCCTCTTTTTCTTTGGCCTTGGTGATGCAATGGGCCTTCGAGAACCAGGTAATCCTCATGTTTTCTTCAAATTACTATCCGCAAGGCAATGCTGTAGCAAAGTCAACCAATAAGAACTTAACGATAGTGATCAAGCACCTCTTGGATGACAACCCTAAGGATTGGCATGTGAAATTGAAGTACACTTTGGGGACTAATCACCTAAGGATCAAAAATTCCCTAGGGACGTCTCCATATCAGCTAGTCTATGGCTTGCAACCGGTCTTCCCTATGAACTTAAAAATCCTAGTCCTTAGATTCATGGACCAATATGTGGGAGGAGAAGATCAAGTCCAAGTCCAGCTCATGAATCTCCTTAACTTAGAGGAGAAGTGAACATCGGCTCTGGAACATGTATCAAAACATCAAGCCATAGGCAAGAGGTGGTTCGACAAGAGAGCCACCATTAAAGCCTTTAGGATCTCTGACCTTGTCCTCATGTGGGATAAGGCAAAAGAAAAGCTAGGAAACCACACCAAGTTCCAAAGATTATGAACATGCCCTTATCAAATATCAGAGATCCTGGGGAAAAACACTTTTAGGATTAGCACATTGAATGGAAAGTTGACCCCATTTCCAGTCAATAGGAAATTCCTCAAACATTACTTTGAATCCTAATTAGGGTTCCTTTCTATCCCTTATACCATAGTTTCCCTTTTCAGTTCTTTCCTTTCTTTTATTTTTTCACCCTCACTGTCAGTCCTTTCTTCCTTTCTTTTGTCGGGGCTCATTTGTTGTTTTGGGTTAGTGTGTTCTCGGATCCATTCCAAAGTAGTCCATAAATCAGAGCAAGGGTATTTCTCAGTCAATTCTCCAAAAGAAATGTGCAACACGAAGAATATTTTCCAAAAGGTGAAGTGATGACAACTATCAATGATCAACAAGAAGAAGTTCAAGGCTTGGTCATCCTGATCACAAAATACACTAAAAGGCAACACTCAAAGAGAAATGGTTCCTTGAATGTTTGACATTTGTGACCAACACTAGTGCGTAGATTCGGGTACCCACCAATCCCAAAACCTAGGTCTGAATGAATGCAAAGGTAGTGGTAAAAGAAAAGAGAATAGATGAAGAGAGAAGAAAAGAAAGCACAAAAGAAGAAAAGTGTCCCAAAGAGGCCATAAGTGTGAAATTTGGGTGACACAGCCTAATTGTTGCCCGGATAAAAAAAACAAAAAAGAGAATTTCATTGCTATAAACCTGGACACATGGAGTACACAAACATTTGGGGCTCAACACATTTCAAGAGCACACAGAAGGAGTAAATTAACTATCCAAAGGATGGAACTCTCAAAAGGAAAGAAAGCTACAGCCTAGAAAATGGAGTAGACTTGGGAAACTATGGAAACCTCTACCGGGGCTATGAATGCCCGACTGGCAGTAGAGAAAGGTCATACTTGGGATTTGGGGAAAACTTTGTTAGGGCTATGAATGCCTAAACGGAGCAAAGCTCTTTTTGAGAAGCCCTATTCTACTTGGCGAAGGTTGGGATCAACTGGCAGACATTTTGGTTACTACAATCAAGGGTCAAGGAATGAATACACATGAACACACACTGGGAGCTAGCGAAAAACCTCAGATTGAAAGTCATTGAAAGATTGGTTGACACCAATACCTCTTGGCCTTGTTCTGTTGCAAAGTTACAACTTGGAAGAGTAATGATGATAGAGAAATACCTTGGTCATTCCTCCTTTTGTTAGGCTATTTGTTGTGGGTCCACAACACACACCCCATTTTTCTGGTCCTTTGACCATCGGGACCCCCCTTTCTTTTGCTTTGTGGTTTTTTGGTCTTGCTTTCCCCTTTGAGTCCTTGCTTGGTCAAATTCAAAAGAATAGGCGTCAGCATGATCTTAAGGAAAAACACTTTTTTCAGCCTTTTGGCCCTTTCAATGTTTTGGGGACCTTGGTACTCCAAAACACCAAAATGGTTGAAAGGCTGAAAGTTGGTCCTTTCGGTGTTTTTAGCACCCAAAAAAACTGAAAGTCTAAAGGTGTCTACCTCTGAAATTTTAGTGTTTCAGACACCGAAACCACCGAAAGTGCTGACGTCAAGACTTGTGGGTTATAAGTTGTGAAGGCCCCAATTTGAAAACACTTTGCATCCTTGATTCTGATTTTCTCAAGAGCTCACAGCTTCAGCCTTTTTCACCTTCAACCCTAAGCTTGACCGCACGTGAGCGCCTCCTACTTTGTAGTAACTTCCTCCCTGCTCCTAGCCCCTCTGAGGTAGGTCTCCATCATATGCCTTTGGTTCTCTTTCTCCTCCTGGTTTTCTTTTAAAGTTTTAGGGTTTTCTTCACCCTAGTGCTTGTCTAGCCTAGGGTGTTTTATATTTCCTTCTCCCCTAGTCTCTAAGGGGGCCTTTGGGCACTTTTGTTTTAGAAGGGGTCTGTCTGTTTTGAGTCGGGTTTTGCCCTCTAGGTTTTTTGTTTTAGGATTTTGTCTGGTCGCGACCTTTGTCATAGGTTTTTAGCCTCTAAAAGGCCAAAAAATAGGTCATGCTCATTTGTCTTATTGTCAGAGATTGGGCCGTTTTGGTGTTTCAGACCTCTAAAACATCCAAAACACTGACATGACCGAATCTCCAAAAATCCTGTCCCTCATCGCTATTTTGGAGACTCAAATTTCTTGGCATTTCAAACACCCGAAAGGCCTAAAATCCTAATAGATCCAAGTCTCTGAAACCTGGTCTTCAAGCTTTGGGATTTTTGGCACCCACAAAACTTTCAGACTTTTGGATACCAAAAGGTCTAAAACAAACTCACTACAAATGATGGCTTTTCGTACTTTCAACCTTTTTGGCCTTCGAGACATTTTTCGCTGTCTGAAACCCTGAAAGTGTGAAAAAAATGGATTCTCGATGACTTATAGAGTTTTTCTATGTTTTCTTAGTTTAGTCAGCTTTCTGTCAATTTGTTCTCCAAATATGATACTGATACTTGTATGTTTTATTACAGGAATGCCTGAGAAAAAGACTACTTTGCCCATGAAGTACCAATACAAGGGGAACACTCCCCCTTCAAAGATTAGCAACAAGCATAGTGAGATCATTGACACTGATATCAGGAACGTGGATTGAGATGAATTCCTTACAAGATGTGGCCAACTAGCTGGGATATCAGAGGATTATACCTCCCTAGTATTAGCAGGACTGGTGAGTGCAGTAGCCCACCTAGTAGCCATATCTTTTCCTGAACTAATCATGACCCTGGCATATCATTAAAACTCCGATGAGAGGGTGGTCAAGAATACAGAGGGCCAAATAGTACTGGATATCCGACCTGATGTCATAGAAGATGTTTTCCATCTCCATAAAGACGTGGACAAGTTCTATGACTTCTTCGTAGAAAAGGGAAACTTATGGTTCAGAAAAAAAGGGGAGGAGGCTTATGAAATAGTTAATAATCACTACCTAGAGAAACCTCTCCCCAAAAACAAGTTTGATGAAATAGACTTGAGGAGAGGATACATGAAGGATGATATCAAGGAAGTAATAAAAATGATAACAAGAGTATACAAGTTACCACAATCATTCCAACTAGAGAATTGGATGATTCTCCTTATAGAAAGACTCAAGGGCCGTAGGTCTAGGTTCGACTAGGGAACCATCATTAGCGACAAGTTGGATGAACAGCTAGTGGTGGTGAAACACAACCCTAAGTTCTATATGAGTACTTATGTGGTGTACTTACTAGAAACAAGGGAAGATTACCCAGGGCTCATAAAAAGAGGGAGCCTAAATGATCCCAATGCATGGTGTAATGCCCCACCAGGAAACCCGAGAGGACAAGACATAAAATATCTATAAGATGCAAGTAATATATATATTTTTTCTTAACTAGAATAATATTCATCATTGTACTTCATATCTCTAAAATAACAGAAATACTTTTCTACAACTTGAATGCAAGATTTATTCAACTTAAGTCCTCACAGGTTCCCTAACGTCGCTAATAAAGCAACATTAACTAAACTATTTACATGCATAAGATATCCATTTAATTATGAGCTTAAAAGATCTACATTAATTTTAATGCACCAAGGTAAATTTCCCTAACTTGTTTCTTTCATTAAACATAAG